>VZTG01001429.1:428200-466491 GCA_013397845.1 Melanocharis versteri
GTATAAAACGCACATTGCTGAATGTTTTCTTTCATTGATCCAGGGCCGTTTCCCCACATGAGCTTAGGCCCAGGACTCTCAAACAATTTCTGTGATCGACATGATGTGGAGCAATCTCAGGCTGTTTGAAGGGGCTTCCCTCAGAAAAAAAAAAAATTAAAAATCGTGTTTTGTGCTCCTTCATTGACACATTGAGAGTTCAATTAAAAAATCAATCTGAACAGAGACATTCTTGCACGAACCAGAAGGCAGAGGCAGGTCTGAGCTCCCTGGCAGGAGACAGCCCGAGCTGATGGATTCAGGGAGGCAGAGGTGCTCTGGCACTGGCACGGCCCGACTGCTCCAGGAGCAAACAGGTGGGACAGAGGGAAAGGGCAGCATGTGGGGAACAGAAAGTGGAGAAGGGCAACAAGAGAGGAAGAAAACAGAGAGGGTATGAAGCCATTGCTGTGAAGTGACAGTGGGAGAATGACCGCAGGAAAGCCCTCCCTTGTACAAGAGAAAAGAAACAAGAGAAAAGCCACAAGAACTACTTTTGGTATAAAATTCTGCTTTTCCTCTCTACAATCAAATCAGTTACAGGAACTTCTGAAAGCAATAAAAACAACTGGGTCCCAAACCACCCCAAGTCTGCCACGCTTTATTTGATGGAGCCTCCCACCACACACCCCCTTTGGCCTGGGATCTGCTGTAGCCTCCTGCTCCTCCCATGCTCGTGACCATGGCCAAGCAGAGGCCATGTCTCTCCCCTTCCTTCTTTTGGGGTGCAAGTTTCACACCAATCTTGGATTGAACTGTAGCACAACCAAGCCCAGGGCCTCCATTATCCTGCACAATGGTGCTGGAAAATGACTCGGAGCCACTGGGCTTTGGCAGCCCACACTGGAAGGTGAGCAGACATCAAGGAAAAAAAAAAAAAAGATGCTGAATATTCAAAAGTCAAGCCACAATATTTTCACATTGTTCACATCCTAAAGCTTCTAGGGGTTTTTAGCTTATTAACTTCTATTATTGGGCTGACTGCTGCTGAATGATCCCAAGCATTGCATGGCAAATGTTTTTTTTCACAGGAAGTAACCAAGCCAAAAGCAGCGAAAGCATCCTCTTGTTCTTGTGTGAGCCCTTTTTTATTATTTTTTTTCCTCAGTTTATCTGAACAATAGCACCATGAAACGGCCTACAATAATGACTGTTACAAAATAGGAAGCTGAATTATTAGGCAAGCTCTGTCTGCGTAACTCAATCAGCCTAGGGAGGATATGACAGGCACGACCAAGACAAAGGACTGGACTCTGTGACCCCAGGCATCCTCCAGGACTCTGTTTCTGAGTTATTAAGAGCTGAAGTTTGCTTTTGCTCCTTGATTAGAGGCACCATTCCTATAACTGAAGCAGCAAAGCACTGGCGTTTCCCAAGAAAGCGGATCACCAAGTGCACACAGAGAAAACAAACACTTTGGAGAGGCTGGGATGAGAACTTTACCTGAAAATAAGGTTTGAAATGGAAATTCAAAGTTTAGTATTTAACCTTTTGAGCATAGAGGGGAAACACACAGCAGGACAGGTAAATCATGAGCTAGTCTTTAAGCAAATACCCATCAAGAGTTTTTGCAAATTAACAAAAAATAACTGGTAAAAGTGGTCTTTAAGCAGTTGAAAGGTTCAACAGCACAGAACTTCTACAATCCTGCCAAGAGCATCATCAGGAGCAGCTCTGGAGGGATATATTTTGGACCAGACAACCAGTAACCAAGGGCAGCCACCCACCACCCTGTCATTACAACAACCCTACTGAAACTATGAAAATCAGGTCTAAGTGCTCGGCTGAGCAACACTTTGGAGCCACCAGCAACACCAGTGACTGAGCAAGAGCAATACAGGAACCTGCAAGTGAATCATTAACGAGCAATGATTTCTCCATTACTCACTGTGGATATAGAGTTACTGCGGGTAAGATTTGTTTCTAAAAAAAGGGAACAGCCACCAACATGAGCAGCAACACATTCATCAAAGCCCAGCACGACGTGGGAAGGAAAGAGGAAGGCACAGCTATCGGTCAGGCTTTGTCCAAAAGAGCTGCTCATTGAGGAGGGCTCCGTGGAGCAGAGCAGACGTGCTGGGAGCAGCATCTCACACCATCCCCTTCCACAGGGGTCACACTCAGGGGCTCGGGTCAATTGGGTGTTGATTTTGCATCACACCAAGAAATTATTAACTCGTTCTACAAAAGCCATACAACTGTCAGGCTGCTGATAGAGATCAATAACCAGCTACTAAAACGTCAACAGTTTGACCTCTAGGCAAGTGTTTCCATGCCCCTTCACCCATGTTCTACAGTAAATGCTCCCAGTACATTTTCCCCAAGCATTTGCAGTCTGTGCTACTGAGAATAAGCAACAGGAGAACTGAGCTGACATTCTCAGCCAATCTTTAGGCAAGATTAGCAAGCAATTAAAGCTGTTGTATGAGGAATTTTAAGTGCTCTACAACTTCATGCCAAACAAGAGCTAGTCAAGCACTGGAATTTATTTTTTGCAATTCTGTTCTACACAGAAACAGAGACAAATTTAAAGAAAAGATTTTTTGAAGCAAGGATTCAACCAATTACCAAAACATCTATTATAGTTTAAATACTAATATATGCTGAAAGAAAATCTGCATCAAAAAGGGACGTGCAAAGCATTACGATTGCTTCCTACCAGAACATTTCAACTTCAACCGAACTGAGGCGTTTTAATCACTTTTTGTCCTTTTGTCGGTAAAATGTAATTAATGGCAGTGCTAATTGCACCCTAGCCACTTAGGGTGCAGCACATCCTGGGAATGCTTTTGAAGGCCAGAACTGAATCTCAGCCCCAAAAGTAAACGAGAGCTTTGCCATCCCTTACCTACAACCAGATCCACCAGGACAGCTGGCAGAGCATACAGCTTTTGCCTCAAGAGCTGATCATTTACTCCCAGCTAAAAAGTCTTCATTAAGTTGCCAGGAAAACAAGACAGAGTAACAGAGAAAGCCACACATTTCATCAGGGTAAGAGTTACAAGATGTTCAAGAGGAAAAGCTTGGGTTTAAGTACAACAGAAAATAAGGTAGATTTGGGGAACTGTCACCCCCAGCAACAATTGCACAGCTTGCATGGGTCTGACAATAAGGGCTGAAAGTAATGATTTTCATAAACACACTCACTGGAGCAGAAAAAAATGTTACAATGAACAAAGCAAGTAAGCAAAGTTAAATAAGGTAAGTGAAGCCTGAGGTACAGTTTCAGACTGATCTGCTGTTCACATAAAGAATGCTCCAGTTGAAGATTAGGGGTGAGAAATAAGAAGTCATTAGCTCTTCTTCAAGGTTCATGATTCAAATCTGACAAAACACACACTTCAGTGTTTCCAAGCTTAAAGAAAATTCCAGCAGGGTCACAGAAGTCGCTATTTTTAGCTGGCTTAATCTCTGTGCACTCAAACACAGCTTTTGTACATGCACATATTTTGTCAGCACTTAAATAAAGAAAAAAAAACCTCTGCTACCAAAAACTTAATCATCCACAAGTTCTGAAAACGCAAATGAGCTTTCCTCTTAATATTAGCTGCTTTTGAGTGAACAGAACTGAAAAACAGCCTATAGCTTTTCCAGCCAAAACTGATACCGGAAAAAAAACCCCCAGGTCCTGGAAAATATTCAGTGACAAAACCGAGAAAGAAGAATGTGGGAAGTTACCAGCAATTAATTTCTTCAATAGGAAACAAACTCTTCCCACCCACAATGTACCTATCAGTACAGCTGAGAACGTTCTGAAACCTGGAACATCCAGGCAGTGAAGAGCATTGGGAAGTGCCCGGCGCTGGCAGCCGGAAGGAAAGGCAGCAGCCCTGCAGCCCTGGCATTGCTGAGCCCTCTGACAAAAAGGAAATACACTGGAAATCAGTGGGCCTTGCCTTGGTTCCTGGCTGGCTGCTCACTGCCAAGATGGTTTGGAGCTGGGGCTGTTAGAAGGGCAAAGCAGCGGGGTCAGACATCTGTGTACACGGAGCCAAGGGGTTGGTCCAGAAGACCTTCGGAGTCCCTTCCAACCCAAATTATTTCTGGTGCAGAAACGGTGACATTTAATCCTTGTCCCTTAATTTTCTTATCATATACGTAAAAATGTTTTGTTCATCCATGTTAGAAAGGTTTCAGCCACAGGATCAAGAATGACGTGGTCCAGGCACTGCATCACCCACTGGAAAGATCAATAAGAACATTTATAGCTGCAACAAGACTCTTGCTACTCTTCAGTAACTCGTCTGTGCATGTGCTGCTACGCAGGCTCTACACAAGTCATTTACTCTCTGGGCCCTTGTTGTTAATTTCTTCATTAATCCTTGTAAGTTTATCTGTTCACCTACCGTAATTTTAAGAGATTCAGAGATTGAATGCTCATACCAGCCAAACTCTTTTAATAGAATTAACTGGAGATATCATGTAAGCTTTTAATAATGTTGACAACTACTAAAATTCAGTTAGCTGAGCCAACAAGAAACCACTGAAACCTTACACATGTTCTCTCCCCATCAAGCACAGAATTTCATGTGGAGGCAGCAAATTTCCTGACTGCCTTCCTAAATACTAATGGATCAAATCTGACTGCACTGAGTGGCTGAACTCCCCTTCTTCCCCCGAAACAAGAGTCAACTTTCAGCATTTTTCCTGCTCAAACCCAACACATGCACACACACATAGGTTGCTCAGCATACTCCTATTCCACAACAGTGCCAATGTCCCAGAACACTTTTTATCACCTTTAAGCAAGTTTAAGAAAAAAATATGGCTTGGAGAAGCACCTTCTTTACTGAACATCAATATCAGTGACAAATCCACAATACTGAATTAATAGTTATTCAGAACTGAAAACAGAAGTACTTGACCAGTGTATATGCACTGGAAAAAAATAATCAGAATCAGTCAGAATCTCTCCTTGTTAGTTTTCTGTAAGTGACAGAAATCTTCTAGCTGTCACATTTCATAACCAGCCATCATTTCTCTTAAGGTACGCCCCAAGGAAACTTGATGTACATCCAAACTTCTGCAAGCTTGCTCCTTTCTGTTGGATGCATCTTTCATTCTCCCTAAGAGTGCAAATCATGTTCTGGAAAGGCTACAGCATGCCAGGGATTCTTAAAATAGAACGGCTGTAGCTGGTGATACTGCAAATATAAATACAGCTATTGGTATAGCAGAGGGAGTAACAGCAGTGACATGGACCCAGAGCAGCCCAGTGGCCAAACTCTGCTGGCAAGCAGCCCATGGCTTCCCAAAACACGAGCAGGAGAAAGGGAACGGCCATTTAACAGTCTGAATGGGCATAATGCACACCAAATGAGTTGTGGCAAATTCACAGCACAATCTAACCCTTGGGCTTCAACGTTTCTAAATTTAGGTGTTTCAGTGCAGGAAGGGAGGTAGGAGAGCTACAAAAATGCTTTAGTAAGGTAGCAGAGCGAGCTGATTGCAGGTCTGTGTAACTTTGACCTTGCTGTATCAAAAAAAAAAGGCATTTGCAGTTGGCAGCTGGGGCATCGTGTCCAAGTGCCACTTTGGTATGAGCAGGGAAAAGCACAACCCTGGCCTTCCGTAATTGCAGCCTTTAGAGAAGGATACAAACACCAAAACATGAACATGGAAGAAAAAAACGGACTGAAAAAGGCTTATCCACCAAACCAGCAAAGCCTGCGAACCTTGAAGTCTGCTTAAAAATATTAGATGTCAAAGTTATCAAAGTGCACCACCAGTCAGAACCGTGGCCAAGTCTAATATAATAATGTCATGTTTATTTTTGTCCCCGACTCCAGACGAGGTGCTCCAGCTATATTTGTGCTTCTTGTAGCATTTTTAAGGAAACACACACACTGACTGAGCAGAGCAGTAGAGGGTGCATTAGATGATCTATTCCAGACAGCAGCCTTGCTGCATCACCAAGTTAATAAGCAATTTCAGTCAACAGAAATACCAGAGCATATCTTGAGAAACACTTTCTCCAAATGTTTTTAAGTAACTGTTTCTATTGGACTAAGGAAAAACAATATGCCACAAGTTTTAGAATAATTTAGTAAGCCTTGTTTGATAAACTAAAATGAAAATATTTCAAAAACTTCATCTAATAGGTGACTAAGCCTTCAGATATGTGAAGATCTGGTCAGTGGTCAGAGCCACTCAAGCAGAGAGTCCATCTGGCAGTGTCACTCAAGGCACCAGACACTGCAGCACAGACATCTTGACACAGCAAGTCTTCCCAAAACTTCTGAAGAAAATACTCATGATCTCTCCAGTTTCTGCACAGTAGAGAGCACTGGTGAGGAGAGGGGAGACCCCAGTGCCCCAGCACTTGCCTCTGATTTCAGCTGCATTGTCACTGACTAGACCACAAGTATGAATTTCTACGTAGAAAACGGACAAGCCAGCAAATCCTACAGAACCCCCCACTTCTCACATCACCTCCCTAAGTCAGGCTTTGAGCTTCAAGACAGAAAGTTGCCTGCCTGTCTTTATCCTCCCTTTTCCTCCTTCCAGCTTGGTCTTTCTTCCCCCTCACCCACACTTGGGACGACAGGCTGCAGATACCACGAGCTGGATTCAGGCACCCACACAGAAAAGTCATTGTTTAAAGGTCCTGGGCCAGAACTCCGAGACTCAAAGGAGAGACGGCCCAGACCACCCTTGGTCAATCTTGACAGGATTCAGTACAGCTCCTTTGCCTTGCCTAAATATAAAGAAAACCAGGACAGATGACTGCAGGATGCATCCACAAAGTACTTGTTAGGAGCAGCTGATGAACAAACACGTTCAGCCGAGACATCAAAAGTTACATTCTCATAATAACAAAAAGCGATGTGCTCGCAGCCACGACGATCACAGGGCATCAGCAATTCAAGAGTTTGCAAGGAGACTGCTTCATTAGATCAACAGCAACACTTGGAGGGGAAAGCACAAGCTGTTAGCAGACAAATTCTTCACTAAGCTTCCTGGTGCTCACAGCACTCACACCACCGCCAGGCTCCAAGATACATTTTTGGTTTTGGTATTTCTCACACAAGACAGAAGCAGGGCACTGGACAAAGACATTTCTCTCCGGTGAGCTCTGCATGGTTATATTCCAGTTCCAGCATCTGCAATCTCACATGATTAAGGAAAACTACCAAACTATCAGAAAACACTCTGCTTGATGGCTGACCAAATCTAACATACCGTGAAGTGTATTGCTGTTCCAATAGCATGTCAACATACAGCTCATCTTTAGCAACACGGAGTTTCTTCACATGCTACTGGCTGCAGAAACC
The DNA here is from genome assembly GCA_013397845.1 of Melanocharis versteri. Taxonomy (NCBI): domain Eukaryota; kingdom Metazoa; phylum Chordata; class Aves; order Passeriformes; family Melanocharitidae; genus Melanocharis; species Melanocharis versteri. Next base: position 435,514 of record VZTG01001429.1, read on the forward strand.
AAGAAAAATGCTGCTATTGTGGAACAACTGAGATGTTTCTATGGTTAAGTTCATAAGGCATTAATTGGTTCATTTCCACCGCATCTTTCAGGAGCCCAGTTCTTAGACGCAAAGCCGACCCTGCTTTAATTCAATTATTTTTGGGGATGGAAGAGGCTGGGTGGACAGGAAATAATAGCGTATGAACAGAATAGAAAAACACAATCAAGCCTTAACTTCCAATTCAGTTTTCCTTTGCTGTACGATGGGAACATGCAAATTGAAGGCTGAATTCCTCCTCTTCCACGACAGAAGCACAGCAAGGCTTTAACATCACTGGCATCATGCAGTACAGCCTTCACACTAAACCTTGCTTATCCCACTTCTAGCCACAGAAGCAAAGAGTTCTGAGCAAACAGGCAAAAATAAATCACAGTGAGATGACAGCTACAAAGCAAACATTACAGTTAGTTTGGGTCATGGACACAAAGATTAATGGATAGCAAACAGAGGATAAAAGAAAAAAGTGACAGAGAGGTCAGAATCACTTGTCACCCTATCCTGAACACAAAACAAACTCATGTCCTGCCACAAGTGCTTGCTATCCCATCCTAGACTGGTCTCAAAAGTGGACAGTTAGCAAAATCCTTGCAATTTCCACTTGTTAACAAAAAGTTCTTAATACAGAAAGCACACTCTCCTTGTTCTGCAAGCTGAATTTGTAACCGTTACTACCATTCTTTGTACTTGTATTATTTTCCTATCCTTTGCACCCCAAATTAATAAGTTCACAAAACAAGAATTGTGGGGATCATCCTTGGGTTTGTGCTGTACAAAACACTATACAGTAGAGAGGTGTACCTGGGATTCCTTCAAACTGTGAAAACACAAAGAATCAAGATCTGGCTATTAGGCATGAAGCTACAGAAGTTTCATTTCTTCAACAGTACAAGGAGAGGGCAGAGAATAAAGTGGGAAGAAGAAAATATAGTACAAAAAGAAGAATATAGCACAAGAAGCCTTCTCCTTCAGCAGAAAAGGGCACAGGAAAATGCAAGAAAAAAGAGATGCAGAGAAGAAGCTGCCAAGACACAGTCAGTGCGTGAGGAACAATCCCAAGAGATGTGGCACAGGTGGAGCCTGAAGCATCAGTAGCATGAGAAAGGTAGGAGACAGGGCAGGTGAGGTAAGAGACAAAGAAAGACAGGGCCAGAAAACTGTGGAGAGCACAACAGAGTATCACTGAAGTAAAGATGGAAGAATACTTGTCAGGGTGTATGTAGAGATAGACAGATGGGACAAGAGTTGAGTATTTATGGGCCCAGGAAGAACTTAACCATCAGATCTTAAAAAAGGGGAAGTAATGTAGAAAAAAAAAAAGCATTGAAGAACTGAGAAAATAAGGACAAGAAACCCCAAAGGCTTTTGGTTTTGTTCTGTTTAAGGAAAGGACAAGCGTTGTGTAACAAAATCTAAACAGCAGCTTCACGAAGTGAGCTAGTCAGAGTTCACTCTCCGTGCATGGGACCATGAGAAGAGCACTTCCCAGCCCCAGCCATGAGCACACAGTACAGAAACTTCCCTTCCCAGGAACCTGAAGGATGAGAAGCAGCCTGCTGTTGCTGTTATTGTCTGCCAGGTCTCTCCAACTCAAAGCTCCAGCACCGACTATTGAACTATCCCTACCTGTCAAAGAATATCGCTGCCAGTAGCTTAAGGCCATGATTACCAGTAATTGCAACTAATCCAGCTCTGGCTGCATGGAGAGAAAGGTTGTTCATGTTCTGAAATATTCTGCAATAAACTCTTATTTTACAAGCTCACAGGAGAGTTTTACTCGATGGCACTAACATCAGACGAAATAACTACAGGACTTGGCGAGGACAAGGATTCTGTTCCTCACTGCTGCTCATCTCCATCACCTGAGGGCAAGCTGCTCCCTCCTCTCTTTCTATTTCCCCATTTGCAAAGCAGGAATGATGATAAAGGCCTCTTCTATAAGGCATTTTTTGAATTAGAAAACACAGCCGCTGTTGTCCAAGCGCAAACAATGGTCCCTGTTCTAAAGGAAACGGAGAGGGGCCAAATGCTTGGATGCAGAATCCCAGCAGAGCCGCACCGAGGGAGCGCAGTCTGGCAGAAGGCACGTGGCAAGCCCAGGGATGCTCGGCAGCATTAAGGGGAGGAAACACACCCCCCTCCCTGACTGCTCTCCCCCTTCCTCCCTGCACCTCCCAGAACAACACTCCACGCACATAACCTCGCACTGCTCGAGCAGCCCGGCACTGACCGTGTTTGAGCTCCAGACACATATATAAAAATAATCACGAAAAATGCTGGGATGCTGGAAAATTTGCTTTCAAGTTCACAGCATGTTCCTTTCAGCCCCTGCAGTTTTCTTCTGACGCCTCTGCCCAGATGTGAACCGAAACTGGTTAAGTAACAGTGCAGTTCACCCTTGATGATGCAGAGTTTCTAATGAGGGACTTCCCAAGAAAATAATACCCAGACTTTGAGTAATAATTATTCACACATGTTATAAATAAACACAGCTACTAATACTTTTAATTAGATGGTTTCCACCGACAAGTTCTGTTCCCTTTAAATATTTACATTGTGAAAAGAAACCATACAGCATTTATCCAATGATGGAGGAATTGAAGAGTGGACTTATGTCAAAATGGACTTACTGGAGACCCTATTACAGCTTTCTTTTTCTGACCTGGTAAAAAACCTGATGAGGACCAAAAGCATTAATACACTCTACTGCACACATATGAACAAAATTAATTGTTTAAATGGGTAAAGGTTTGCCCATCTGCATTAAAAGTTACAATAACATTTAAAAGTACTAAACAAAGCAGCTGCTGAATGACTTATTTCTGCAATTCCTGACAGCTTCCCATACTCAGAGGCTTCAATTTTGCCACATTCCCTTGAGCACATTGGGTATTTTACCCACTGTCCCATTACCTGAAAACAGTTTATTTATCAAAGTCACAAAACCTAAAGCTCTGTCTATACTTCCCCCTCCATATTAGCAAACCAGGGAGGTTATGCATATTCACTCATACATACACCAAATCTCTATCTGCTACTTAATTACTTGTTTGCACTGCCACAGCGCACAGGAGCAGTCAACATCAATCAGCATCTTGTACAAACAGCACCACACAAATAGCAAACATGACCACTCATGTCCTGAAAAACTTTAATTATAGAAGACAGACAACATAAGAAACATGAGGGGAGACAGAAGAGTGCCAGGAGACAGCAGCAGTCCTTACAACAGATGCTAGCCAAAGGGCTGGTTGGTCTTTTTTAATAGTGATAAAAAAATCCCAACCACTTCCTACTGTGGATCTCTTCTTCCTTTCGAAGGAAGGAGAAATATCTTTTCCATATGAAATGGTCAACTCATTTTGATTCAACAAGGCCAACACAAAGTTCTACTTGAAACAACATTGTAGCTGGGAGTCTTCCCTCTCCTTCCTCCCCAGGTGCTGCTCTGCTGATCCCTCCCCTTCCTTTTCTTTGAATGAAGTTGATTTTATGCCATCCTGCCACAGAAGTGTTGCAGCAGAAAGCATCTCAACATCATCTTTACCTGCCAATTTATCCCCTGCACTGCAAGCTGAAGACCTCAAGGGAAAGAATGGAAGACAGATGGCAAAAAATAAGCTGACAAGTCTCTTTCTATTAAGAGCACCTTGTTAAACAACAACCCAAAGAAACTGGAGAGATGGGGCAGGAAAAGACCATGAGGAAAGAAAGGCAGGTAAGCAGATTCAGGCAGACACCTGCTGCAAAAGCTTTGTGAGATGACTCACCCAGTGCTCTGCTCCCCTCTCCAGCTTAGCTCAACACTGGATCACAGGGATGTGCTACACATCAGGAAAAAAAGGGTGGAGTTGACAGAACATTTCCTGGGCAATCACAGGAGCAATAAGCAGCCTGTTTGTCCACCCAGTGCAATCACAGGAACATCAACACTGCTCAAACACACTCAGCACACCAGAGAGCCCTGAGAACTGCTCCATCAGCCTCAGAGTTCAAGAGGCTGGATAGAATCCGCCCCTGGGATAGCAAGCTTCAGAGTACATGGCATCCACTGGGAACAGTGCAGAGGCTCCTGTGTGCCACCAAGAGCTGTAAAAACATGACACCCACTCTCTGCCATCTCTCAACTTACAGCACAGTCCCCTAATAAAATCATTTTAAACAGCTCACAAAGATAACGATCATGGAACGCGATCTGTTGGACACAGCAAAAGCTTTGGGAAGGTGAAGCAGATATGCTGTCACACAAGACAAATCTGGAATAGTGACCTCCACGGTGGGAAGGGAGAAGGTGAAGAACATGTAGGAATTATGGCAGCCAATTCACTTTACTATCAGACAAAACCACCTCTGCGTTGCAAGAGCAAGTATGGGAGGAAAGGGATGGGGAGCATCCTGGGGAGAAAAGATGGACATGGAAGGATAAGGAAAGTTCTCACAGCTAAAGATATATCTGACATACTTAATTTCAAGCCAGAAAGAATGGGCAAGAGACAGATTCTAAAGGCTTTGAGTTCCTCTTTGTGCTGCATAAAAGACCTAAGGATCTCGTAGGGATGCAGTCCCACTTATTCCACCAGAAGGGCCAAAGGCACATACACAACAAAGAGAGGGACTGAAGCCAGAGCGAGGAGATTAAGCAGAAACTCACCTTGACATCAGCTCCCAGCCAGCTGCTGACGCCTGCCCTAGAAACCCTCCTGAAAAAGCTCCCTCCAGGCCGGAATGTCTCACGCTCCCCTGCTGTCTTGTACCCTGTGGAACAAGACTCCCAATGCACCATCACCTCCCCTCACACATCCAGCCAATACCTTCACATCCTGTGCTATTCATCTTTCTCATCTTCTCTTCATCCTCATAGCAGAGCTATTACCTACAACACTCCTAATCACAGTTAATTGGGTGTCTGCTATATGGAAGAGATCCATAATCTTCAAAGCATCTCCCAAACAAACTGGAGCAGAAGAGATTTCCCCCTCTGCTCAAGGCATTTGGCAAGAGCACAGCAGCAGACATTACACCAAGTTGCCTTTTTGTTTCCACTCCCTGAGTCACAGCCCTATGCATCAAAGATGGATTTCACACCTATCTGGGATGAATGAGCTTTCCTAAACGTTTATGACATGCTTAAGAAAAAAAGAGGCAGCAAGGGGAAGGTATGACTCACCACATATTTGCTAATCTATAGCTGATCTGCAGAAGTTATTACATTTGTATCGTGTTTCAGAAATAAACGTGCAGATTTCAACACTTATCTCAGACCTACAGCACAGCACTCTAGGGTTATGGGTTACCACAGCTGCTGGATGGACAAACCACACACAGTAGCCTTCTCCAGGCCACATAAAAATACCAAGGTACACAGATCAGTCAGAAATAAAAGGCTTCCTTAAAATTACATGCTCATAGACGCAAGGCTTTTTTCTCGAACTCTGCTGTAATCTGTACTCTCTTCTATTAGTGCAAATGGCAGCACAGACTCAGCAGAGTCAAGTTTATTTTCTTTCTTTTTAACCACCAAAATTCTTCTCAGGTTTCCAGAAGGACCATGTTGTCACTTCCCATCCTCAAAGGTATTTGGCACAAGAAGAGGCAACGCCTGTACCAGAGCTGAGCAGATAAACTGTCTCCCTTGGCTGGCTGAATCACTGTCTTAAATTAAGCACAAGAACATGGAAAATCCCAAGCTTTCCTTTGCCTCCCCATATTCCTACTCCCTGTTTCAAGGGAGAAGTCCTACACAACTTCAGGAATCAGTTTTGCCCCCAGGTACAGACAAGTAAAGTACACGATAGCAGGCTCCAGATTCCAGGCCCAGCTATGTTTTCTTCTCCCAACAGCAGACCTTGAAGTTACTTTTAGGAGATGAATCCATGCAGAAACCAACCACGCAGGTGGGTCTTCATGCAAGGAAAGGGACTGTAACACTCAGAACCAGACTTGGAGCAGTAGCTCCTTGTTTAGGGAATCCTGCAAATACCCCAGCACAGATTTTTTGCACCACAAATGCTGAAGCCTGCAAAAGCCAAGCAGAAAGAAATGCCGCCTATGGAAAAAGTTTTAAGTGGCTGGAAAATCCATTTTTCATTGAAACCACCGGGTTGAGGAAGGGACAACTCCCAGGGAGGTTGGACCTACCACAGCCAGTGGTGCCAATGAACTGAACTCTGAATTAGGAGGATGAGAATTGACACTACAGACGACACCACCAACCCCAGCAACCTTCACAACAGCTATTATCAAGCTCAATAAAAGAAAGTGCAAAACCCAGTTATTAGGGAAGCTTATCCTCTGCTATTCCCAAAGCACAGAGCTGTGTCCACTCCAGCAGATGCTCCCTTGCCTCAGAGTTATCCAAGCACATCCAACTCTGCCAACCCCTCAGCAACAACCCAACAGCAGTGATGTCCACAGGACACAGGCAAAGGGCTCCCTCTCCCAAGCAAAGCCACACACATTATTCCACACACTTTCAGAGAAGTTTTTTTTGCCTTAATCATCCAAAGATTTAGGACTGTGCCGTCCCATATATAAGAAACAATGCAATCTTAGCAACAAAACCTCAAACACGCACAAAAATAGAGATGGAAAACCTCAACACCAACATTTCTCTAAAATTATATCCATTGGGAAGTTACTGGACATCAAAGCAGACAGAAGACAAGTAATTCTGCAGTGTTCACACCTGGTGCAGAACCTCCAGGTTCCACTGCCACCTGTCACACGTGATGGGACACAGAAAGAATATCATGGCAAAGCAAGTTATGTCCCTTAACCTCCACCAAAACAAGGTGGGTATTCTGTTTGATTGGGGGTTTTTCTTGTTTGTTTTGGTTGGTTGGTTTTAGGGTTTTTTGATACGTTCCCCCATTTTTTTCCCCTTTACTTCAGCAGACCCAAAGCCTTTTTGCTAGTTTTGACACTTTCTTTTCCCCAGCCATATTTTTACTGTGTGTGGGCACTTGAATTCTCTTTGATTACAAAAGAATTAAGCACTCAACTACCTTAAAAACCGTGTTTCTTTTCAGCATGTCGTTCCTATTGTATTTCTTTTATGTTCCCCTTCAATGGCTACTAACATACCAAGCCCAGGTCTTTGTTTTTTTTAAATGAAGCAGATCTCCTGACAGCACTGGCAACAGAAGCATTGCTTGAACAGAGGAACCAACAGTTACTCTTAACAGTGCACGGTAATGAATGAGACAATCCCCATTAACCCTGGCTAATAACCACAGTTTCACACCCTACAAAGTCCTCCTGCTTGGCTAAAGAGGAACAGGCAACCTTCAATTAACTCTTTCTTTCTTGTTTAAATATAGTTTCCTGAGCTTACTGGTGACCAAATCCCGTTTGCCTAACTCATGAGAGCATTTGATTTCAGTGGGAAAGCTCCGAGAATTCGGCTTTCATTCAAATAAAATCTGAAATTGACTTCAGGTTCTCTTATGGGCTTAATGTCACTAGGGAGGAGTTTGGATCTTTTGCCAAGACATTAAAACTTCCTCCCCACCAGGTAAATTCTCACTGGCTAACAGCTGGAGAAGAGCTGGATGACTGACACACACGAATCCGACAACTGAAAATAAGCAGATTGATCTGTTATTCCCATTCTTGCCAGCAAGTGTTGCTGTTTACCAAGGGAAAGCAAGAATGGGGAAAAAAAAAAAAAAAAAACACAAGAAAAAAAAAAGTATTGCTAAAATTTCTTATTGTGTTTGTACCCAAATCTTTCCATGCACAATTCTGATTCATCAGTTGAAATTCGATGTGGCTTCAGAAGAACGTGCTTTCAATAGCTTCTGAAAGCAGAAAGCTTGCAGACTGTTTTCTGAAAAAAAAAGAACACACATATGATCTTCTGCAGTGTTGATAAGCACACAGCAAATGCCCAGGGAGAAAATTTGTGTGGGGAGATAACTGCAGAAACTATTCTTAGTAACAGAGTTCTGCATCTGTTAAACTAACTCTGTTGGCACTGCGCTGAAAATTTATATTCACGAACACGTGTTCCAAATGTTGTGAAAAAGATACTATTTTAAATCCTGGTTTATGTAACCTGAAACATCTCTGAGAGCTCATGGAGGTATTTCCATTGCGTACCAAGGAGGAGCAGAGCCTGGTGGTCCCAGCACAGCAGGGACTCAAACAAGAGCCAGTGGTGTGAGGGTAGCAGAAACCCTCAAGTTAAAATCACAGCAGAAGGCAGAACAAAGTCCCAGCACCTACAGAAACAGGTTATACAATCACAGGCCTAAACGTGGATGAAAACCACAGCTGTGAAACTGGGGTTTTGCTGTTTAAACTGCTGTCACTCGGCACGGGGACTGATCTTTAGCAAAACATTTAAGCAAACCCTCGATGTTCAGCACACCATGACATTCCATTTTCTGATCATGCAGCAAGATAGGATTCCCAGGCAAGCAATAAAGCCATTAAGAGGCCTGGAGATGAAAATATAGCAAGCCTCATGTGTGACAGCGAATAAGACAGGAACTTCATCTGAAGAAAATGAAGCATTAGATCCCCAGTTTTAGATGCAATTTTAATGATCAAACTTCAATACTTGTTTTAGCCATCTTATTTCACTCTGCAAACCACTTTTGGTAGAGGAAAAGTTCATTACAGACTTTTTATTCCCTTCTATCATCAGCCATTTTTTTCAGTCCTCCCATTTTATTTTCAGACACTCTGAGAAGCTGGGTAGAAAGTTCCTCTCTCCCCAGTACATCGACAGTGCCTCCAAAGGTAGATCAAGCAGAAACCATGGCAAAATACTCATTTTCAGTAACTCCTTTGTGGTTATGGCTCTAAGTACCAAACAGAACTGGACCCCTGGATGCAGCTGTAAATAATTGCTGTCAAATGGAATAAGACCATTCACCTCTAAACCCACAGCTGAAATCTCATCAAATGGCTGAGAATGGTCTCTGTGCTTGACAGCACCTGAAGACCACTGTGACACCTTCCTGCAACTTTAAGTGAACACATGGGAGACTCAAAGTCTGAAGCATTTTGGAGAAAGAAAGAGAAAAAAAAAATGAAGCCTGAAAGTCACAGGGACTCCAGCAAAACTACTTTTTACTCAGTTAAACAGCCAAAAGCAGCATTAGATTGTACCACCCACACCAGACTTGCCCATAACCCCTTCCTCCTGGCTCTTAGGGGCCACATTCTGGTACCCATTTTGAAAAGCAGCTTCCCCCTTTAACCACCTTCTATTAAAACACTTTTTTTTAGAGCTGATGGTACAGACAGGCCCTACAGTAGTCGCAGAGAAGGTATTTTTTTCCTGCTAAGCCATCCTCATGGCAACAGCCAGAAATACCCTTCAGTAACCCCTACGTGTCAACAAGCTCCATTCCAGCCCAGGCTGTTTGGTATAGCAGTTCTTTCACAAGTCTCTGGTGGGACTGTAAATTCTGGCAGTGTCAAATACATTTCCTTTTATTACAAAACCATTTTGAAGCCATCAGAAAGATTTCTCATTTGTAAACTAGCACTTCTATATTTAGGATGTTACTTGGATTACAGATTTATTTTTTCTTCCTGACACTGCAGAAATGGAGGAAAATAAAAGGCAGGAACACTAGCAGAGGCGAGCAGGCAACTTTTCAAATACTGGAAAAGGGTTTAAGTTCTTGGAGAAGAGGACTGTTCCTCTGGATTTGAAGAAAGGCCCAATTCCCAACTTCCAGATGAAACACTGTCCCTAATTTCACCCCTCTGTAAAATGGAAACTCCTCCTCTGGCCAGGCTCGCCTGCAATGTGACTTGTGGCCTGCTTCAGAAAGCAAAGGGTCCAGGTGTTACAGGGATGTGGGGTGAAAAACCAAAGATTCATTGAGTACCCAGTCAGGAGAGGACCATTCACTTCCATAATTCCCTATTTCTTCTCTGCTGAAAGCACAAATACAACCTACAGACCCTCAGCCAAGCCAAGGGAAGCAGATCCCCCTCACAAGGCATCTGCTCCCCAGAGACAGGAGCCTTTTAGAAACACTGGACTAAGTTGTTCTAACATGTACACTGAAGTACATCATGATATGGACTTTGTGAGCCAAATAGAATATGACAAATCGTTGACGAAAGTACAGATTTCAGTTTATCAACCAAACTAAGACACTGGGAGAACAAACAGGTCTCCTGTACGTGCAAAGATGAATACAGAACACAGCTCGGCGTGAGAGACTGCTACATAAATTCTAAATCAAACTAACAAACATGACTGACAGGATAATGACCAATACCCCATGTAAAGCAAAACTCTTTCTTATGGACTTGGGACATTTCGGTGTTTTGGACTGGATTCTCCCAACTCAGATGAGTTTGTTTTTATCAATTCCGGAATAACTAGCTCAATTACCCTCTCAGAGTACAGTACATCCAAGATTTTGATTCCTTGACTAAAACCTGCTCTGCTGCTAAAACTAACACCAAGGCCTACCCAAACGGCTCGGTACAAATAAACTGGGGGAGGGCTGCATACATTACTTCCCAGATCTCTGGATAGACTTTTTTTGGGGGAGGAGGGCACTGTTCCAATAGTTTCTTAAAATTACGGCAGCAGAACAGAGTGTGAAGCTGGGTGGCAAGGAGCTGCCAACACATCAAGCACTTGCAATGATTCATTAGTCCACACTTTGACGAGTTGTTCCTGGGTTTGAAACCAGAGAAAGAAGGAACGAGATATCCAACCTGGCAGAGCTCGGCTGAGCGGTACCCAGATCCCAGGGGCTGGGAAAGGCATGGGAGAGGCAGAGTCACGTCCTGTCCTGTTCAGCACCCTGTCTCCAGTGGCAAAGGACACAAGCCCAGCTACTCTCTGTGCTCTGCTCCCCTCCAGCATCCACAGTCATTAACTGAGGGATAGAGCAACCCCAGTCCAGCTGCCTTCAGTGTCTGGTTTGTCCATGAAACTGCCCAATCTTTTGGAGCCTTCCAGTACAATCTACCTCCACAGCCTCCCGAGCAACCAAATCCACATGTTAACTACCGGCTTAAGCTTATTACTTTCCCTACAAGCCTATATTATTTAATTTAATGTGTTTACTTTTATTTTAATCCAGGTAGGTATCTCGTGAAATGATGGGAAAGTGGTTTGCATCTTGAAGTCATAGACATTAGAAGAAAGAATAAACCAAGAGAACAGCCACTGGCAGAGGACTGCTTTGATGGTTCAGCATTTGTATTCAATCACCATCTAATATCTCTGCCTGTGTATTTTTTTTGAATGAAAACATTACCATAATTTCCGATTTATTGAACCCTAATCTCTGTTCCTCCTATTAAAGCTTTTTCCAGGCTTCCATCCTCCCTTTCTCCAGAGAAAGGGTCTTTGAAAAGTTTTTATTAAATGTAACGTGTAATTTAGCCTGCTCTGGCTATTTCCAGATGGCTTCCAGTGTGTTGAAGTTATTCACTCACGATTTTCCAATGGAGAAGAAATAAATGGAAGCAAGACAGGATTTCCAAAGCAAGAACCTTGCAAGTACCTCAGGAATTACAATACTTCATTTCTTCTAATAAAATCACATGGAATTGGATCCGATTTAGAGATACCAAACTCCCAATGACCTCACCTTTGTCTCCAACCCAAACAGCTTTTTCATGGAAAGACAGCCACAGCACGTGCAGGTATGCAGACTGTTGGCACACCTTACTGGAATCTCTTCCCTGAAAATCCAGCCATTAACATATGGAAGAACTGGAGCAAGCGCTTCTATTTTTATCATACACCATCTTTTCTGAGTTATAATGTTCTCTGCACTAAAGGTATTTGGCAAAAGACAAAAAAACCCCAGAAAATTGTGAATTAGGATCAAGAATTACAGCACAAAGTTCAGCCTGGCCAAAGGTATGATGGTACTGTTTTCTTTATAGAATCCTCATTAAAGTTTTGTGCTGCACAGAACAAATATTCCCGCAAGAGGAGCTCCTGAATAACATTATCAGGCAGCTCTTACAGGAGGACACCCTGGAAAATCAGGAGACAGATGTGTCTCCACATTCCTGTCTAATACCAGAAGCATCAGTAAAGCAAATATTCTGTTTCCATTACAACAGGTTTTGTCACTTCGCCACAGGCATTACTTCCTCGGGATGTCACATCTCACCTGAGACCCTACACCTGTCCAAGGCCCTGCTGCCATGAATCTCTGGGCTGTAACGAACCACCACAAATACCCAAGGGGACAGGGCTGGCATGCAGAGCCCCAGGTTCCTGATTCTCGTTGAGGAAAGCTGGAAGGTGGTCACCAACAACGCCACATTTCTCCAACAACACCCGCTCAGTGTTTTATCCCACTCACAAAGGAAGATCCTCAGAGGTACCTGCAAGTGGACCTGTCCTGACCAAGTGCATCAAGAGCTCTCTCCTGGGCAGGACACGGAGCAGGGCTGTGCCAACAGCGAGGCGGTGGGTGCGCTAGGACTCCATCCCATCATGCTGACAGCTCTGCCTCATTGTTTCCCCCTGCAGCCATCTGCTTCTCGTGTCTTATTCTCAGATGGCAGAGCTGCTGTGAAGCAGCCCACCACCTCCCCTCATGCTCACACAGCACCTACCAGCAGCACGGGATGCTGCGTCCCGAGCAGGGACCCGAAGTGCTACAGCAGAATAAGTCATAACGCACAGAACAAAAGCTGTTTACAGAAGATGGTGGTGTTGGAGCTTCCCAGATATACTGCTGATAAAATAATGTCACGTTTCATCACAACTTCCCTGATGTGTGTCAACAACAGGGGAGACCTCTTCAACCAGCACAGCTGAAAGCACCATGTATCAAAGTTGTAGGTCTATATTCAAAGCTGCTGAGGAGAAACAAGGTTTATATTCTGATTAATTGTTCAGAATGAAAATATGGGCTCTGACATAATGTAATAGCTATTTTGGCACAACTTTTGAGGAGCATGAGTAAGCAGCCTCTCCTAATTGATGTGCAGATCCTGGAGTGGGTAGTAACTGCATAATAGCTTCATGTTGTCTTCTGAAAGTTAACACAGATGTGAACCCTGTCGAACTAGTCCACAGTTACCAGCAGCAGCTGTTCACTGGAAGAATTTAACCCCATCTCATCCTTTATCTACATTTTCTGTCTACCATGGAAAATGGATTAACACAGGACAACCTGGCCATCACAGCCTCAGTCAATACAAATGGTTCCAAGCCTCAATAGTGGCAGGAGGACTCCAGCAGTCCATCAAAATCCCTTGGCTAAACAAGTTACCATCCAGCAGCAGAGCAGACAGAGCAGCCATGTGTGTGGTTAGACAGCAGCCAACATGTTCTAAGACAGCTCAGCTTAGTCTGCAGTCAGAGGGGTTAGTGTTAACCTGCATTACGTGGTATTTGCTACAAACCAGGACTTTGCACACAGATAACTCCCGCTGTAGAGCTGACAGCAGTAAATTATTACACAGAATTAACTCAACTATGCTTGAGCTGTAGGATGATTAGCTCGGTGAGCCTGTATTTTTGGGTCATGGATCCTATGGAGTAAGCACACAGCTCAAGAAGAGAGCCCCGGCAGGTTAACAGACCACTGGCATATGCTTCTTGTTCATTTCAGAAACTGAGTGTGTCAGGAATCAGACACAAAGCCCTCAAACTGGATTCACTGATGAGGGTGCCACTGGCTGTAAGCATGGTACTTGTCACACTTCTTACTGCGATGCTAGTTTTAAGACAGCAAAATTCAACTCTATACAAAGAAACAACCACAGACCAGCAACCGTGCTACTCACACATGACTTCTACCATGTTTTTAGAAGGTCAGCAACATGATCTTAAGTTCTATCCAACCCAGCATAACTGCAAGCTGCCACAGCAGGAGGAGTCTGGCCCACAGTCTGGCTCTCAATCCTCCCCTGGGTTGGGTCTTGTAACTGTGTGGCCGTAGCACAAGTCAGTTCTGTCAGCAGATGGAAAACTTTTTATTTTTGAGCATGTGTGGTCCCTTCCCTTTGAAACAGCAAGATAAACCAACTCTCCTTACAGCCATTTAGCAGCCCAGATCCTTCTCAGGACTGGGCACAGCCATACCTTGCAGAGATCAGGTGTAGCACAAAACCACACCTGCACAGTGCAGAGTCCTTCTGACATGCGTGAGGTGACCTTTTACCCCACATTACTACCTTGGAAATCAAGCAGCTAAGTAAGTGATAAGAAGCTATTTTTTACCTTAAATCACTCAAATGATAGTGAAGACAAAGCCTCTGATTTCACATACCTAAGTTAGAGAGGAGATGGTGGGAAAAACACTGAGCCTTCTGCATCTTCGCTTTCAACATCTTCTGAAGTAGACAGTAACAAAGAATTGGTAAAAGTGCACTTTAATGTGAGAATGCACATTACAGGGCAAAAGCATGATAGACAGCATTGCTCTGCAAATGTTCGTGTTCTGAACTGGAGCTGTTACACAGTCTCCAGTTCCCATACCAAAAAGAGATGCATAATCAACATTCTGTGCACGCAATGTCCAGTATAAAAGGGGAAACCTGTGCTTTATCCTTGCAGTCACCCAAAACTCCTGGGCAGCAGGAACTGGTGCAGTTTTCCAGGCTGTTTGAGGGCCTGTACTTTATATCCACAGGCAAGTCAGCCTGTATAAACTGGTGTGATGCCAGCAGCCCAGTCCTGAAAAGCGTAACTGGCACATACTCCACACATACATGCAATAAACTGACACTTGCTGAGGAAATTTAAACACATCTGTACTCGGTGCTGGGAGTAGTTAAACAGTCCCCTTGCCAAAGGAGCTGGGGACTTTTCTTTATAACACTAATGGCTGTGGTAGGATGTAAAACACAGGCACAGCAGCATGAAGAGCTCTACCAACTAAATCACAAAGACCAGGCCAACTTTTGTGAAGAAACTCTGCTGCCTGCAGGTGTAATTCTCCTTCATGTACCACCTTCTGCACCTGTCTCCAACAATAAATTCTGCAGAATACACTGGAGTTGGGGTTCAGACTTCCATTAGAACAGAAAAGGGGATTTTCATCTTTAGACATCCCTCCCAGCCCCTGCAAATGCCTCACACCTTTTGGCAATTGTACAGTCATAGCCATCCCATGCCCAGATTTCAGAAAAAGCTGTACAATAAACCTCAGTGCAACAAAATCTCAGGGTGCAACATGACAAATGCCGGCTCCATTACTGACTCCCAATTTAATTTAGAACATCCAGTAACCTTGCAAGTGCAGAGGCAAGGCTGTGCCTTTAACACACTTCTCATTAAGAACTCAGCTCCTAGCACAGCTCCCTGTAAACTGCATATAATCAAATTTCTGCACTACCCTGTTTCGGTTTCTCATTACTGCATATCTTTCATGTTCTAATTCACATGACATTAGATTTGCTGCACTAAATGAGCACCTTCTGAACTCCAGAATAAAATGGAGGTTAATTACTAAACCAGATTTTTAAGTGAGAGTAAAACTCTATTAATGCCTAAAGCAATGCTAAACTTGACAACTTAATTGAAGTTAAGCATTGCAGAGTTAAACTGCCCCAACAGCTTTACTCAAGCTGCAGCTCACACATTAAGACCTCCCAGGATCCCATATTTTGCCCAGATGACAGAAGACAGGACTCCTAATCCAGAATCTTGCATTTGCAGTGAGCCACTCAAGATGTCCAGACCTCTCCCCCATCTGCTTCCCACCTGCTTCGTCCATACCACTGAGCCTTGGGATAAACATGGGGAGACAATCAAGAGCAACGGGTAAAAGGAGCTCTCACCTCAGGAATTACAGGTAGAGGCAAAAACTACTATCAAGATTTGCCAACATTCAGCATTCACATGGTGTTAATTCTGTCACCAAAGCACCCAACAACTAACCATGCCGTAAGTACCCTGAGAGTGCAGCTATTGCTGCTGTTAACCATCCACAGTCACTCTAATTTACACTAGAAAAGCCCAAAAGGATTGCATAAATGCTAGTATCATCCTCATCTAAAACCGTGAAGTAAGAAGGACCACTGAGTCCACTGGGTCTCTGGTTCCTTTGGAGCTTCTAGATGGCATTAAGAAATCTTATCTCTTCCCCAAAAAATGGTGCTTTGGGAAATTACCCGTAACTTTCTGCTTATTTCTCAACAGTTACTGGAAATGCAAAAGGAACAAAGTCTGGAACAAGTAAACATGGCTTATTTTCTATATTGATGTTTTGTTATTGCCAGTCAGCTCCAATTATCCAAACATGTCAGAGCTTGAGAATACAGAGAAATGAAGGCAGCCTCAGAAACACAGACTGGAGACGGTACATGGGCACCTTGATGGCTGATACCAAGCAAATCAAGTAAGACTGCTGTGGCAGAGCATAGCACTGTACTCTTGCTTGTTTTTCACAGTGTCATTAAAGATTTTTATTTAATTGCTACACTTCATTTTATCCTGGAAGACATCTCCAAAATAAGCTTTTCCAGTAATTCCAATAAAATTTTCTTTATGCTAAAGAACATGTTCTTTAAAATCTCCAGTTTGTTGGCCCTTGAAGCTGACAAAAACAATCTGCACAAAACTGAAGCATAGTCCTACAGAGTCAAGACAAGATCAGTCCCAGCTGAAGATTAGATGCTCAGTTCCATGTGATACGTATTTAATACAGCTTGCCCAAAGGGCATTGTCTGCTGTCCTGATGAACACAAACAGCTACAGGTCACAGAAAGCCACTTGGTGCACAGCACACCGAGGAACCAATTCTAGAATTATCCCAGAGCAAGAAATGGCCAAAGTTCATGTTTACCATTTTAGAAGTAATTTCAACTTCAGTGTATGAATTCATAGCAGACAAGTTAGTGCTGGTGCATCAAAGAACAAGAATATTTTAGTCAACAGCCTGGTGGAATTATTATATTATTATACATGTTAAACAGTCCAGATAACATCGCAAGCCATGAGCATCTGTCAAACGCTCTGCACAAACAACACCAAGGCACGGTTCTGCAGCACTGGACACAACCTCTGCTCTGAGGCTGAACTGCTTATTAAATGCAAGGTTATGTTCTAGGGTGCTTTTCATCCATCCACAATGGGCAATGGCAGAGCTAAAAACTCATCTGTGTCAAACGGGGCTGAATCAAAATGAGGAAGAAAACTTGTCAGCCCTTGAGTCACGACTGAAGGATTCAGAAGTTTTGCCCACCAGGTCTTTAGTTTGACCTGTACAATCCATTGTTTTTAGGGCAAAACCCTATAGTTTATATAAGAAATGCAGCCCCTTGTTTTACTTCAAAAAGCAGAGCTGAGGGAGTGCAGATGTGGAGGAGATGTGCAGCCTCCTGCACAGTTCATCTTGTGTGCACTGTGACACAGAAGTCAGGAAACAGTTCATGGAGAACTCAAAAAAATAACCCAAAACACAAAAAAAAAGCCCCACACTTTTTTCACTGTGAGGGTCATCAATACTGGAAGAGGTCGTCCAGAGAAGTTGTGAAGCCTCTGTCTTTGGAGATACTCGAAACCCAGCGTGACATGGCTCTGAGCATTGGAGCTGGACAAGATGATCTGCAGAGCTGTCACCTCAGTGACTCTGCGAGTGTGTCTAGCCACTGGGAAAAGCTTCAGACTGCTGGAAATAACTGTATTCCAAACTTTCAGATCCTGTCCATGTGACACCCAGCTTCAGACTTGACAACATTGTGGTTGCCTTTGAGAACAAGATCCCAGTTTTGGATCCAGAAAGCTGTGGTCATATCCAGTTCCTTTTCCAGGGAAGCCACACAAGCACTCACTGACACAGCAGGCAAACACACATGTGGGGGCTGAAGGAACTGTTCTGTGACATAAGCATGTGCAGATCTAAGTACTCATCTCAAACATTATCATCAAGACATCAAAAACTAAATGAGCAGTGAAGTCTTTTGGGGAAGAAAAGATAAAAAAAATAAAAACCAGCTGATAGTGCCCATCCTCTGCTAAACAGACTATACCAAAATCCAGTTAATTCTGCATCTTGTGTTGAAAAGATTATGATTTTATCTTTTTCTGGTGGGATTTTTCACTTTCCTAAGTAGTATTTCAATGAAAGTGGAACACATTAAAATCACAGTGTCAGGCTCGAAAGTACATCAGATTTAGGATCTTGCCATATGCTGAACACTCTTCTCCCAATCCAACAACACAGATTTCAGCTCGAGCCATGAGCTGAAACTGAAGCACAAATAGTCCTGAGCAGCACAGCTCACATGCTTAAGGCTTGGATCCCTCCTGTGTTTGTTTCAGGCCTGGGGCTGCAACAAGATGAAACCTACGAGTACAAAACCAATTGAATTATTTAGGATTCTGAAATAAAGACTACACAGAAGTGTTGTGTTGAACAAAGGTCTGATTGAGGCAGATCTTTAAACATATGCTTAACTTCAGCTGGCATTTAAGTCTGATCTCTTTCAAAGAAGCCTCATCCTGAACACTGGATGCTTTCTTAGCTTGCAGCTCCCACTACATAAGTATTAAAGTACATTTAGCTGGGAGGACAGTCTATGCAGGCATTTGCTCAGGAAGAATGTTTTGGGGAGCATTTTAATATTTCAATTCCTTCTACAACCTCAAACAAGCCCAAATTGTTTCTAAAATTCCAGCACGCAGACACCTCCCTGAATTTTAACTCAAATTCTCATCTTCTTCTAACAAGATGCCAGGAAACAGAAAAGAGCCTGTTCCCAAAAACTTTGATAAAATTCAGTTAAATTATCCAGATGGTTTTCATTCCACAGAAAATACTAAACCAACAGTCTGCAAAGCATAGCATTTTGTAAATACACAAAATAAAGAGAAAACAATGCACAAGTGGAAAGTGCAAACGCTGAGCCCATTATATTTTTGTTCCAGCAGAAATGCAGCACAATCAATACAATCTTGCAGCTCTAGAGGACCCATCTTTCTACTGCCAGGGGTGCTCTGCAGCTGTAAAGTGCCACCAAATAAACTGCACGCAGTTCAACCACTTAATTTTTCCTGTGCTACATGCAGAAAGGAGGAACTGCATTCCCACCCACTTAACCTCCAAAATCCAGCATTCCCTACAGCACAAGAAGCCAAAGAGCACCTGCTGAACAACCTATGTACTCTGAATGACTCTGCAAGCAGCCAAATTTAGCAAATTTGCTATTTTCTCCAAAGCACAGCCTGATTCTGCAGCTCTTAAATACAGGGAAAACTGTCTTAGATTAAAGAGTGATTACAGATTTAGAATTTCAAGAGCTGTGAAAGTCCTTGCCACAGAAAATAAACCCACTGAGAAGAGATGAGGACAGATACTGCAATTTTCTGTGCTGTGCTATTTAATAAATCTCAATGCAAAGGAATTAAATTACAGATGGGGAAACAAGCATCTGTATAATTATACAACAACACCTGAAATCATTCAAATCCACCACCAGCAGAATCAGAAAACTGATCAGCAAGGGATGAGCCACGAAAAAATTCCCTCTGCAGTTACAGATGGATTTCATCCCTTTTACATGGCATCTCACTCAAATGTTTCATAGCAACGGGGCAGGAGCTATCCCACAGCAGAGGATGGGACTGGTTATCACCCAAACCAGAACCATCCTGCAGAGTACACCCAAAAACGAGAGGAGAAAACAGGCCAGTGAGCAAACTCAGTGCTTAAACTGAGTTTCTTTAACAGTAAGAAATCCCTGAAGTGCTTCTTTTCTAGATCAATAGTGTGTTTTCTCATGCAGTGCTGCTGGTTCCTCATCACCCAGCCAGGAAGGCAGAGACAAGAGCATCCCCAGCCCTGCTGAGCGTCGCAGCACAGCGACAGCACAGCGATGCTCTCGCAGTCCTGGGGGAGAGCAGGACCCTTCAGCTCCCCAGAGCCTCTGTGCCTTCCTAAAACAGCTCTTCAGGCTGCCCAGGAAAAGCTCTGAGGATGGAAATGGCGAGATCACCAGCTGATAAAGCCACCATCAGGTGCCCCAGGTCGAAGTTCAGTGCAAGAGCCACCTTTTCTCAGCAGCCTCCTCTCACAGAGCTGCTGCCCAGCGCGACTCCCAGCACAGCAGAGCAGCACTCAGGAACACAAGATCACTGGAGCCGTTCCCCTCCAGGTCTATTTATGGTCTCAAGTGGTGCTGCAAAGCAAAAAGCCAAACGGTCCCCAGTTCAAAGAGCAAGTCCCTGAAGATCCCACCTGAGAACCAAGAACACACGACCCAGACTGGGGCAAGAGACCACTGCAAGCAGAGACAGGGAAACTTTGCCTTATGGACATCTTTGCACCCCAGCACAACTCTTACAAGCACCTTCTCACAAGCACATTAGAAAGGCTAAGTGAGGGATAATTATGACTCCTCCACAAAGACGGACTGCTTTGGAAAGACAGCAATTACTGCCTGCTCGGAGGGATCTCTCCCGGAAAGCAGGAGGCTGCTGGAAAGGTAGGGTGCCCAATTCCTTGGGAAATACCAAAAAAGCTGCAAGGAAGACCCCCTCCCCAGCTCTGAAAATGTGCAGCAGCAGCACCAGCTCTGTTCCAGCCAACCCTGGTTTTGTTGTAGGGGCAGCTCCAGCACCTTTGAGATCCTCATAACAGGCAGACCCATTTCATACTTCTCTGCATTACTTGCCATGCTTGAAAAACACAAAGCCCTTGCTGGCCCACAGCATCTTCAGGGCTAAGAGCCCCTACACACAGCTTTGTACAGTATCAAAAGTTGCATTAGCTGGGAACCAATTATCACTTGCAAAGTAGTTTTGCAATTAAATTGAAACTGTAAATTGTGCAACAAGCTAAATTAAAAAACAAGTTTGTGATACAGACAATCTTAATTCAGCTCCTGCCTTACCTTATTCCTTTGTAACTTGTTTCTACACAGATTCAAGCTCCTTTTGCTGTACCACAAACGACTTCACATTCCTAAAAAATTAAGCACTCCCAAGAACTAACGTATGTTTGTCGTCACTCTTAATATGCACCTTTGCCTGAAGCTTCTTCACCAACACACACCACTCTGAGAGGCCTTTTGGGCATCAGAGTCCATATCACCCTTCAACTTCCTTGCCTTCCTGCAACATTTCAGGACTCCTTCCCTGCATCCAACTCCTCCTGCCCCAAATATCACCACTCTTACTTTGAGCATGAAGTACTCCCCGTACTTCATGCTGTGACCTCAACTACAGAGATTTGGACAACTACCTTTTAGATGGAGCTGAAAACAATCTGATTTCTGAGCACATCTTACTTGCTTCCTGGTAGAGCTGTTCCACTTCAGACAAGTAACTATTTTCTGGAGCAAAGTCAGAACAATCCCATACAAACACTCTCTCCCTTGTGTTACACCGAGTCACTCCTGCCCCTACCAGGTTCAAACAACACTATACAAGGCAAAATGGAGTAGCTTCTGCAGAAAAAAAAAAACACCTCACAAAGCCCATGGTTTATGGGTTGAGGCACTCCCAAGGACGGTGGGCACTTTCAATCCTGTGTCTTGAGTCACAGTCAGAACTGGAACTCAAACTTTTATGTGCTGAGTGGATAAAGCTGGGCCAGGGGGATGTCATACTACCTGCTCTTCCTCATTTCTGTAAGAGCACACCTGCCTTGGGCACGTCACTCTGAGGAGGGTTTAGCAACAGCTCCCCTCACCCAACACCCAAATCTTTGAGGGACAGCGTTCAGCACCACCAGCAGCCTCTTGCAGCCTTCCCTGGCTGGCTCAGGCATCCCCAAACTCCACAGGCCAGTGTTCACCAGCCTGCTTTGAAGCCACCCCGAGTTCCTGAAGGAAGCCAGACACCCACCTCGCGGGGTTTTTTTAAATTCCACTAGGCAACAGAACGCATAAAAATGAGATGACGCAAGGCTAACCCAAAGCTCCCCTAATGAACACAGCCCCAAGTGTCCAACAGGATGTGACAGGTGGAGGGGCAGGCGAGCCCAGCCGAGGATGAGGTCACGAAATGAGCAGTTTGCACAGCACACTACTAATCTTAAATTCCAAACTCATTATGCACAAGCCTAACAAACAAAGGAGCAGCTTAGCAGATTTACAAGGTACCTTCTCCAAGGGTGGAATAATTATTTATCTGATAGCAACCTTCGTGATACAACAGCAGTAAATAAATAAACGATTCCAGCAACTCTTGTGAACCATGCCTGTGGCTTCACTAGACAGACTGACAGCTGGAATGTGCCTTTAGCTGGCTGAGCTTGGGGAGAGTCGTAAATATTTGCTACAAATAAAATAAAGCTTGCTAGACTGAGCAGAAACCCAAACACAGTAGTTAACAGCATCCCAGGAGACACAGTGCAAGAGACCCACACCCCTCTGCACTCCTTCCAGCTCCCAAAGAACAGCCCCTAAGAGCTTTTTCCCTTTGCTTTTCTCTAAGGTCATTCCCTCCTGCATGTGTACACATGTCAATACCATTCTGATTTCATTCTCTCAGGTTGCAACTTTTGTGCAGGCTGAAGTTCACAAACATTATAGAAAGGGTTTGTATTCCTAATTTGGCTTTACAGCTGCATATTACCACGCAGCGACACATCCAGAAAAAGCATTTCCAAAGTCATACTTTATACAAGCTCTCTCCTTTATTTAGATAAAAACCCCAAGAATCCTGAAAGGAAATAGTACATGTGCACAAAACATGCTCAGCTAGGCTCTCCCACTCAGATGTCTCAGTAATCCTTTTCCACTTCTATGGCATTATTCCGACCTCCCAGTTTGAAGCTCCAGAACCACATGTTCCCCTGCCCATATTCCCAATTTCTCACCATCTGACAGCTTCTGAAGTCTGCTCCCATCTTCTCACCCTGAAACAGTACCTCCAGCCCAAGCTTTCTAGCTGGCTGCTTCTCCTCCAGAAAGGATCACAGTAGTTCCTGTTTTCTTTATGAGTTTATATGTTACAACAGGATGGCTGGCAGTAAGATTAGTAACAACCATTGATTGCTCCTGTCTCTATCCTACAAAGCATCCTTCACTCGGGACATTCCAGTTGCTCCCACTTCTTGTTACTTTTCTCCCACCTCCAGGCCCCAATACTCCTGCCCTGCTTGCTTCCCCCATTCCTGCAGCAGTTTGTGTTGTCACATATTTGCAAAGAAAAGAGACAGCATCTCAGCATTTGGATTACAGGCAAGCTTTAACAATATACTA
Organism: Melanocharis versteri; assembly: GCA_013397845.1. Lineage (NCBI taxonomy): Eukaryota > Metazoa > Chordata > Aves > Passeriformes > Melanocharitidae > Melanocharis > Melanocharis versteri. The sequence continues at coordinate 458,665 of VZTG01001429.1, forward strand.
TGTTATCATCGTGCTGCTTTAAACACATAAAAACTGGCAAGCTTCCAGCACCTAAATACCTCAGAGATTATCAACATCTTTCCAGGAACCCAAAATACCAATATTCACCTGGATTTTCTCAGAATTCACCCCAAATAAATTCTTCAACGTAACAGTAGGCCAAACCAGACACGTAGTCCTTGCACACAAAGCTTGCTTTTGTAGGTTTGAACAGACACAGAAGTCCTTCCAACTCTCCAGAAGCAGCCTCCCAGGGTGGTCTGAGAAGACCAGACCCCCAACATGCTCTCCCTGACCACACCAGCCCAAACAGCAGGTTCGGGTGGGTTTACACCCATTTTGTGCCAGAAGAGCAGCACAAAGGAAGGTGCAACATACCTGTGAATCTAGATCAGTGCTTTTGGGGGAGCAGTTGAGGAGGATGAATCCAGGTCTTCCCAGAGGTGACAGCTGCAGCATCGTCTCCAATGCAACTGTTTCCCTGAGCTGTAATATCCCTATGAAATACCAACTGCAGGACTGGGCTCCAGCCACCTGACACCACACCTGAGGTGCTCTAGAGTAAGAGAAAAAGGGTCTGAAAAAAAGGCACTTGTTTGTTCTTGACGCTCATTTCTGCAAGGAACACAGAATTCATAAACTCCACATCTGCAAATGTATGTCTGCCTGCATTGTAAAGGAATAATCTTCATGGGAACTGATTTAAAAAAAAACTTGTTTACGGTTAGAGGCTGCTAATTACAACATTAAAATACTAGCCCGAACCCCACATTACACTTGCATTCTGTTTTACATAGCAGTATACGTAACAATCATCACAGCAAGCTGCTCTGTTGGCTCATGCTGGAAGGGGTAATTATATATCACAGCAACACAATTTTGCCCTTCAACCTGCCAGTCCAGTCCACGCAGCAGCTGTGAGCAGCAGGTCAGGGTGGGGGGAGCCTACAGAGTGTTTCTACATAATCACTTACCACGGAAGAAAAAAAAGCTAAAAACCACCAGCCCCTGGCTTGAATGCTTGGCAGAAAGCTGCTAACACAAACATTACAGCAGCCCTTGCAGCAGGGATGTTACCAGAAAAAATGAGCTCGATCCAAAGGCACTATTAGTGTTGAAGTATTAGCTGAAAGTTGTACTGCAAGCCTTCCTCAGCAATTGTCACAATTTTTGTGCTTGTACCAGCGATGTCCCCACTATCCTGCTTGACATGGACACCACTATGACCTCCCTGAAACACTTATTCTCAGGTGAAGCCCACAGGCAACAGTGACTAAGGCCTCTGCAAGTCACAACCTGAATTTCTGGGCAAAGATACTGAGACAGAGCCTTTCAAAAGGCACCCCAAAACTGTTAGTGCCCACCCCCAGCAAGCAGAGCCTTGGGGTGCCTAACACTGAAAACTGCACCTAACTTCAGCCTCAGATGGACTGGAGAACAGGCTGACCTCTTCCAAGACTTTGGCTCCAGTGAACCTGAATATTTCAGTCTTGACACTCAAAGCAGCATCAGGTTTTTCACAGCTGTTGCAGATAAAGTGGTGGCATAATTATATTATGAATATGCAATAAAATCCGTTTTCCTGTGATGTTTTTTTTTTCTCCAGTATGAAATGAAGTGTAAAACTACACACAAGCCACTAGTCGTGCTGTTACTGTTTAACTAGAGATTATTAAAAAGAAATCATCGCAGTTCTCACATAATATGATAGTGATGCAACAGTTAACTGTCCAGCAAAATCTGCCATGCCAGGCTGCTTAATCATGTTGTCTTCGTTCCAGCAAAAAATTATATTAAAAGACAGTGAATTTTTCCAAACAAAAACGTTACAGCCTGTGTATTTCAAAAACTTTTTGAATCCAAAATAGAACGAGGCAGACAATAATGGCCAAGAGCCTGACCAGCTTAATGGAAGTTGGACTCTCATTTTGTTCCCAACACTGAAACAACAGATTGTTCACAGAAGACAATTAACAGCCAACACACAAATTCAATTTTTTTAGCAGAAAAGTAAACAGAAAATCACTCCTCCTGTTTCATTTCCAAAGTCTTAAAGCATGTTGCTTTGAAAAGCAAACATAGAAACAGGAGGATGGCATCGTCAAGTGTCAGAACAGGTTTCTCCTGTACCCTCATTTTTAAGCAGCTGTACTGATTTCTTCCCAATCAACTTTTAATCAGAGAGCACGGTTACGAGGCTGGATTTGCTTGTAAAATAGCACATCTGCAAATCTCTTCTGCTCCTGCTTCCCAGTTTCCTTCTAGATCCTGACCAGACCGTACAGCAGGAATTAGTCACACTGCCTACCACCATACTGGGAAGGACCTCTGATACATTGCCCTAAGTGCCAAATAAAAACATACACAGCACACAAGAGCCTCTGCAACGACTTGTTAATGACAGTGGGAAGGTTCACAGCAGCCCCACAAATTCCAGACCAGAAGCTTGTGAAATGACCTCCACTCCACGTGGGCAAATGAGCAGCACCAGGGGCAGCCCAGCCTTCCACCAGCAAGGCCTATTTTCAGCCTCTTAAGAGACAGAATATATTGATTCAAATTATCACCTGGAATCTGTAAACCAACAGTAGCCAGCTAGGGAAGTTTCCTGCTCACCAGAAAAGTATGGATTTATTTCAAGCAGAATGCATATGTACTTACACACGACTAATGCAGCCAGTGGCCTGATAAATAAAAAGCAAACACATGTGCTTGCTAAAAGATGCACAGTCAGTGCAGCCAGCTCGGCCTCAAAATATCTGTGCCCTCTCTGATCAGCTTGGCAGCCACACAAAACCCTCCCGAGGAAAGCAGGCCAGGGAAGCAAAAAGGTGACGCTCAATAGTTCGTATCAAAGCAAATGCTGAACTGAATTTCATGGGCTATTTCTGTTTCCTTGCTAAATAGCAAAGGCCTACTGCAAATAACAGAGTGAGAGTTTTGCAGGAGAGGAAAGGTCACCCAGGATCTCTCGCCACGGAAAACGCTGTGCTACAGACAGGGAGCAGCACCAGCTCCCTGTGTAAAGAAATACACGGAAATACCACTTATTGTCTCCACATGTTTATACAACAGACACTCCAACAGCAGCCTTTCCTTTTAAGACTGTTTTCAAAAATAAAAAAGTACAAAAAGATGTGGTGAGGGTTTCCTTCCCAGTGCAGCGAATTTGAGGTGCAGAATAAACATGGAATTATTGACTCACTCACAAAAATGTTACCGGAGAGATTTCAGAGACATACTTCTGGCTTAGCTCTACTCCCACTGACGTCGGTTCAGACTTTTACCACTGATTTCAGGCAGTGCTGGCCTACGTAGCACTTCCAGCTCAGCTATTATTACCTTTTAGTTTAAAATATGTAATGTTCCTCTGTAACAGACGGAAAAATATTTCAGGAACTTTTTAAATCTGTTCCTCCAAGATACATTTTTATTTTTTTTTTAATCACACTGAGACACGGTTCCTGGATGCAAGAACATGTGACCTGTTCTAAATAAAGGATATTTTCCACTTCTTGCACAACTGGAACAGATATAAGCAGTAGCTTGAACAAACTGCATTGCAGAACCCAACCAGAATATAAAACACTTGAATAAGATCCATAAATAGCAGTAATATGAAAAGACTACCTCCAATAAGGCACAAACTCAATGTTAAGCCTAATGTAATCAAGTTCAAATTCAATCACGCTGCAAAGTTCATTTACAAAATTAAATTTGATCATCTGCAGGCTAAGGCACTAGGGCACTTTAGAAGAGTCCTCTTTGGCTCCAGAGTAAGCACACATTACAAAAATGTGCGTCTATTTGGCGAAATAGATATTTCCTCAACAATCATTGCGTATTAAAAGGGAAGCTTTAACTAAATCAAGACATCAGCGTTGAGCACCAGGTAAGAGGAAAAACCAAAAAGGAATGCTTTACAGAGGATTCTAACTGGACAGAGATGAGGCACCAGCTGATATGAGTAAAATATTGAAGGTTTGCACAAAGGAAAAGGTCTTTAGACAGCAGGAATTATGAGAATCTTATAAAGACATCACTGCTTTAATAATGACAAACTCCACATCTCAATGTTATTGCTCATAAAACAAAAATAAGCTTCCTAAGAAACTATCATGCAAATTAAATGCATTTCCTAATATTTTCGTCCACCAAAAATACTTCAGTAACTGCATCATTCGGGTGCTTTTTAACCAGTCTGGAAATATAGGCAACAGAAAAAGGCACAAATAGCAGTAATTTATCTGCAGGTTTTATTAAGAGCATGGCAGTAAATTACAACAGCTGACAATAATTTGCTGGTGCTTGTGAGGTCGCACAGACCATCCAAATGGATACACATTGCAAAGAACAAAAAAATACAGAGAAAATCAATTTAACATAGAAAATTTTGCTGCATTTGCCACCCCTGGGTTGGTTCAGATTGCCCTGCGCAGTGGCAGGCTGTACAGCCTTTACCTCCAGATACCAGTTTGACATCCAAAACACTGCCAAATGATTTAAAGAATACACCTTAGAGATGTAACTCAAGCCTCCAGTGCCCTGCTGACTGCGTGCAGACACGTCAGGATGTGTGTTTACTTTTGGTAATAAAACTCCATCGATTTCATTGTAGGCTGCTTGTACCAGGAAACAAATCTTATTTGCTTGTTCATTACATAAACACATACATATTTAAGTGTATGTACTTGTAGATTAAAACTATTATCCTTTCTGAATATGGCAGGAGAGGAATAAAATATGAATATGAGGGGGGAAAAAATAGATCTCATTGTCTTACTGGGTAGTCTTAAAGCCCATTTTCCTCCCACAGAGAAAAGTGACTCTGGAGAAACCAAAGCAACTGAAACATCATCTCAGTTTTCAAAGACATTCGACCATGGCAAATTCCAGAGATCCCATGAATGTAGGTATTACTTTGCCCAAGGATCTAACTTCTCGTGAGTCGGGAGGGTCTGGGAAGCATGATTTGACTGATTTATCTCAGCCCTATGTATCCTCTCCACCCCCTGTGATTAAAGCTTTTGCCGGGCTTACATTTTAACTTGGCCTCTAGCATTCAATTGTGGCTTGGCCTAAGTCAGTACAGTATTTACTGCAAAAAGCTTTTATTATTGGACCCCTTGCGGCTTTGGATTGCAGATTTGAATTATGAAATAGGGATGGAGTAACTGCGAGGGCACACTGGAGAGGAGAAATCTTTAACTGGATGTCACATATTGGAAAACAAGCTATCTGGGAGGAAGCAAACAGGAGAGTTTCACTGAGAGAAGGACAGCAGTACCAGCAGGGCTGAGTTAAACTGGCCAACGAAACTGTTTCTTCCCGGTTCAGAGCACTGACATTCTTACCTATTCCTGAGCGGGATGGAATTTTCTCTGTACTCACAATTTCAGCTGCTGTGAGTAAGCCAAAGACGCTTCTCAACTCTCATGGTTAAAAAGATCAGAGAAAGCCCTGAATGTTGCTAGGAAATCAGCAGTTCTCACCAGGGAAAAGAGCAGATTGCTGTTTAGACTCAGCTCCTCATATCAGCTCTGGTTTGCCTGCTCCCCAGGCACCCTTCCACAGCCAGGCTGTGGAGAGGGTAAGAAAGCAAATCCCATGGCCACAGTCCCACAACTACACCACGCTGACCTGCTGCTATTCCACTCACTGCTATGCAATTACTCCTGATTTACATCCACAAGAGAAAGCAGCAGGGTGATGCTGATACCCTCGATAATCATCAGTCAGACTGGTTCCAGGCCTGAGCAGAGCTGAAGGACTACAGAAGTCCTCTGAGATAGGATCACGAAACAAACAGGTTTGTGAGCAACTTCTGCCTCTTGTTATCGTCAAGTTTTATCAGCCTGGCTCCAGGGACAGGTTTATATGGACCTGGCAGGGCCCCTGACTCCTTTGCATCTTCATCTCCCACAATACCAGGAAGACAGCTGAGACTCTCCCTCGAGGTACGAGCTGTACGTGAGCTGGGCAGGCTCCACACTGAGGTTAACATGTCAGTTCACTATCTGCCAGAAAAACCATGGATTGTTATTCCACCCTCGGGGCTCCCTCTTCTCACACACATGGCTACATGTGGAGGGACACGAGGCAGACTGGGACGAGCTGGTCACTCCTCCAAAAAGCTCTGCTGGAAACATCAGGGCAGATGTTGGTCTGAGGCACCACGAGGATGTCAGGATTGCAGACACCTTTAAACCCACAGGGTGGGCAGTGCTGTCTCTGCAGAAACACCAGCTAAGGATGTACCAGGGAAATTCACTTCAGGGAAGTTTGAAGTGACAACATTTAGAAGACAATAAAATACTCCAGTGCTTCATTATAGAGTTTATTCACCTCTCCCTGAGAGAAGTGAGCAGCGCAAGGCTGCATTTGGGTCCCAAAGCATCAAGTCACAGGAATTAAAAACAGTTGCAACATCTGTGCAAGGTCAAATGCAGACCTGCCACCTAAGCTCCAGTGCAGACCTGCTATCCACGCTCACACCAGGAAAGCACAGACAAACTGCTGACTACAAAAAGGACAGCCACAAAGGGACAACTCCTGCACACCAGTTAGGACACGCAGCTGGTACAAACAGGGCTACTGGACCCCAGCACAGTGGTCCTGACTGCTGCACTCCACCGGCAACACAAGCACTAAACCCAAAGCCCTGTGTCTCCCAGCTGCCTCCATCACAGCTGGAACCCATCAGTGCTGGTGAAGCCCATCTGCTCTGCACATTAGCCTGGCTCTCAGATAATTACCTGGGTAATGGCAACTTCCCTGCATAACCCCGGGGAGCAAAGGAGTTCTGGCAACTTCAGTTTGGCTGGCTGGCCGGCCTGTCAGGTTGCACATCACCACCACTGCCTGCACCATTTCTGAGCCAGCCCAAGGGTTCAGCGTGAGGAAGGGCTGACGTGAAGACAGGCCACAGGAGGTGGCCCCACATCTATTAGCTCTTGTGACAGCAACAGAGTTTTCAACACCTTTTACTACAAACCTTCAGTGTTTCTGAAGCATTCAGAGAATGATCAAAAAGTAATTAATTTACTTCGAAGTTTGTCTGACAGGCGGTACAATCTAAACTCATTCTGGCGCTTTTTAAAAAATATTTACATTCTTATCTATTTTTCCACTGCACACAGATGCACGAAGGGCAGTGTTCAAAACTAAAATGTGAATATAGAGACAGGCCAACAACAGACTCGATTACAAACACGACACACTCGCAGCAATGACCTTATATTCAGCAGAGTGCTGCTCAGGAGAGTGTGGAGGTGAAATGGAGGGTTCCTTGAATGAAAAAACAGAGGGAGAAACGTGCCATCGCTGACAAGGTGGATGCTCGAGGCGCGGGAGAGCACTGACTTTCTTTTTCCAGCAGTAGGACGGACAACGGGTCGCTAACAGCCCACAAGGGAGGGAAACACACACAGACCGCCTTATTTCCCTTTACAGAGCATATCTACGCGATGCAGCCGCTCCAGATAAGCAAACAAGGTCTATTTCAGAGAAAAAAACACTCTACGAAGAAAGTGACCTACCTAGCAAAAGTTTCCAGTCCCCAAGCAACTGCAAGTAACAAACCCGCTCTCAGGCTCAAAAAAAAAAACCCCAAAAAAAGCCCAACGATCAAGAACAACCTCGGATGCCGCAAGACCTTGCAACCCCTCCGCAGCTCGGCGCTGACCCCGCCGGAGGGGCTCTGGGCCGCGGGCAGCGGCGCTCACCGGGGCAGGTGCGGCCCCGGCCTCGGCCCCGCTGCCGGCGGGGCTGCCCCGGCTGACAGCCGGGCCCGCACGGCCAACAATGCCCTTTACATAACGCGGGCCC
>VZTG01001429.1:466758-498028 GCA_013397845.1 Melanocharis versteri
CTAATTCCACCCCCTGCCACTGTCCCAGCTTGCTCCAAGCCCCGTCCAGCCTGGCCTTGGACATTTCCAGGGATGCGGCAGCCACAGCTTCTCTGTGCCAGTGCCTCACCACCCTCCCAGCAAAGAATTTCCTCCTCATGTACAATCTAAACTCGCTCTCCCTTAGTTTGAATCCATTCTCCCTTGACCTGTCACTACAGGCTCCTGTAAGAAGTCCCTCTCTGTCTTTCTTGTAGGTTCCCTTCAGGTACGGGAAGGGACCAGCACAAAGGGCTCTTCATCTCCCCTTGGGAACGTCTGGCACAGGCAGCAGGTGTCCAGCTGCAAACAACATTCCTGTACTGCTGCAGACCCGGGAATCAGCCGTGCCAGAAGTTCAGTCAGAGGGGAGGGTGCGATGGGTTTGAATGCCCACAGCAGAGATCAGCTGGCGATAGAGCGTGGGACATTTATTGTAACTTACTTTGACGGGTGCAAAAGCAATGAGCATTTGCATCCCAGGACTTTGCACTTTTCCAGTTAAGTTCCCAGCACAAGAACTGACAGCTCTAAGTGGCTTCCTTTGAACTTTATCTGCCTCTATAAAGAGTCCAAAGCTCATAAACGTGGCAAAGAAAGGTTCAGTAAAATGGAACACTTGAAGCCAGCTGGGCTTCAGTTATTTCCAGCAGAAATGTTTTGATGCCACCTCGACTTCCAGTTTGGCTCCTGGCATGTTTGGGATATTAAGAGCAGATAATCTCAGAACATGGAGGTGGGAAGAGCCTCTGCCACACACCATTGTACCCACACAGGTGCCAGTCCCAGAGACAGCCAAAGAGGGAGGGCTGGGTGGGAGGGTGGCAAGGAGGTCTCGGCACGGGAGGATTTGGATGGCATCAAGGATCAGAGATGTCCTGTGCCTGCTGAGCCTCTGTGCCTGATGGGATTGGTCCTTCCTTGGGTTCAAAGACCCTGCAGGTGGAGGGTCTCATTCAGAACTTGTTAAATGATCCTGTTTGGCCTTGGTTGTTTTCTTCAGTTTGGGGGTTGGTGCCACAGGAAGACGGATTTCAGGAATGGGGCTCTGTCCCTGTGCTCACGAGGGGCCTTCTATCACCACAGACTGTGACTCAGGACATCTCTGATCTCTTTACAACACGGAGGCCAAGAGACCTTCTTCCTCAGCTCTGTCCTGTCCCCTTACCTGCTGTGACATTAGGATGACAGGGACCCCCCTCAGCACAGAAATTCCATAGAGAATTTCATTCATGGCATTTTCCCAGAGCTTTGACCTCACTTAATGAAGTCATGGCACAGCTCAGAGGCCTGGGACTTTTGAGGGTGCTGTTGATAACTGATGCCTAGTAATTCTGGTGCCATCATATCACAGCTAAAATCACACCACTCGTGTTGTGCTAGTGGAACACCCGTAACTCCAACACACCAGATAAACCAGAAGAAGAGTCTTTTCCATACATCCTTGTCCTCCATCACAACTGCCAAAGCTGCTCAGTGCTGCACCAGGGACTGCTCCCATCTGGGCAGCCAGGACTCCTGCTCATTTCAGGCAATGCGAGGTTTGATAAAATAAACACAAGAATTTTAGCTTGCTTCAGAAATTTAAGTCCCAGATTATTATGCAGCTGCCAAACTCCAAGCAATGACTTAATAGCAAGAGTAATTACTTTAATGAATCAGATACAACAAATTGGATAATGCCCTGAAGAATGTTCTTTTGAGCCCACATTGGCAGATGGCTGGGATGGCTCGACAGAGGAGTAGGCTTGCTAACAGTGCTTTGGGAAAAAAAAAAAAGGCAACTAACAAACAATTAAAAACAACTTAGAATAAACCCACTGCTAAGCTCCATTTACAGCCTGAGCCTCTGTGAGTTAGAGGGTGTTGCTGAGGAACTGTGTTTTCACAAGTGAGGAATCACTCCATGATTTGATAAAGGCAGTAAACAGCAGGACTCATCTCTTTGCAATGATTTTGCTTCTATTTTTCCAGGTGTAAAAATGAGATATTCTCTTCTGCTGTTCAAAATGTACAGCTTATGAGCCTTCAGCTCTGTTTTAATTATAGCACTAGTTCTAAAGAGCAAAGATCTTTTATGCAAATACATGTCCCAGGCAATGCTGCTTCCCTTGAGATACCGCAGCTTCAGCAGGGCCAGCTTGTGCAGCTCCCAGGGAGAAAGGAAGCTGGTTTACTTCTCATCAGACCATGAATCTTTTGTTTCTGTCTTGCAACCTCTGTGCAATGCAAAGTTTTATCTGGTGTTCAGATCAAGGCAATTTCTCATTGCACCTGGGCTAACTGGGACCTTCACACTGCTTTGCTGAGTCATACAAAGTGTTGTATTCATAATAGATGTCATCCGTGTTTATAATATCTTTTTAGAGTTCATGTTTCAGGGTGAAAGAACAATACTTCCACTGTGCCTAAGCAGGATACTAATACGTAAGCATGCCCCAAAACAAAAATGGTGCTTAAAAATGAATCTTATTATGCCAATATTGCAATGAAATTGCCATAAAGAAAATGAAATTAACCCCAAAATACATATCAGGTGAAATTTAAGATGAAGCGACTATTCTGTTGCTGCAGGGTTCAGATTTCTGTAAAGTTACTCTCTGTAGCTGGAATTCTGTACAGCTCTGTTGATTGTTTTCCAGTTATGAATGTCAAACTGCTTTAGGGAGGTGAGCAAGAACGATTATCCAATTTAGCAAAGTGAAAAACAAAACACAGAAGGGTCATTTGTCAAACATCAAATCAGTGGCAGAACATGAACTTCAATCTAGTGTTCACATCACGGGCACAACCCTACTAAGACTCTTACTAGGTAGTATTTCTGTGGAATTGTCACTCCAAAAAGGACAATGGCCTAGAAGCAAGTCCCAAGCACTCTCTAGGAGGTAAAGTCAGGTTTCATTAGGGACAGCCTTGTATTCAGATTTAGGGCTCACTGGGAATGCTCGACTTGGTTTTCTATCGCTTGAAAGCAAGTCCTTGCTAAATCCTTTCCAGTGTTGGAAATTAACCCAGCAATAAAGGCAGTCTCAGTGCTTATGTCATTCTTCACCCAAACTAACACAACCCCTTCAAAAGCCATGAGCAATTGTGTCTGGGCTCCCCAGTGCCATGCAGACACTGGGTCAGCATTGTTCAGTTATTTTTCAAATGATGGGTCTGATTTTGCTACAGCCATTAAAATGTGTTCAGCTTATTGGGCAAATTCTCCTTTTCAGAGTGGATTCTCATCGAGACTGAGAAAGCAGCACGAAGGTTCAGGAAGGACTTTGGTTGTGCAGCTCCTGAGGAAGGTTTATCAGGAGACACAGCTCTTCCTCATTCTGAACCAATATTTCCTGTCATTTCAGCAATGATTTTCAGATACCATGGGGTACACAATTGAAAGTGCAGCAAGCACATTGAGCAGAGCTGCTACTTCCCCCCCNCTCTTTGCAATTCCCTTATTTGTAATATCCTCACTTATAATTCTCATAATTTGTATTTTTCGTCTTCTAGCCTAGAAGTACCATTTAAAATGATTCTCCCATCAGCAATGTTACTCCAACCACAGTCTGGGGATCTCTAGTTGACAGCAGGGAGCAACAACATAGATTGATATCTCTATAAGTAGGCAAAAAATTGACACACAACTCAGCAGAGTTCCCAGTTTGCAAGAATTCCCCCGCACCAACTATTTGTGCATTCATGTGAAGAGGAAAGGAAGCAGTCAATGCTGCTATTCAAAATAAAAAATAAACAGACATGTGATTTAATTTTGAAGAAAGTTCCCAGACTTTTGCATTCATACTCTGTATTGTATACTGCGAAATTCGTGAAGAGAATGCAATTTACCCCTGCAGACTAGAAGACAAGACGTTGTTATCACTCTTTATCTCCCTACAAGGCAGAAGACTTGTGTAAAAGCTTTCACTATTGAGTATGAAAGAAAAGGGGCATTTAAGTGAGAGCTTCCAGTAGCCATGGAGAGATTTTGTAGAGTCCCACAGGAACATCCCTGTCCCATTTCTTTGCTCCACCAAGCACATATAATGCCAGTTAAAATCTCCCATCTCCAATATCTCATTTCTTGTCCCAGTTCCTTTTTCTCCAGCCACACTGGAGACCCCCAGCCTGTCACCCATCTCCTTCCTTCCCCAGCTGCCATCTCATCTCCTTGCCCAGCCAAGACACACATTTTCCCTCTTTTGGACTTCAGCTCCCTCCACATCCCAGTGATACCCACACACGTTTATTTAATCACAGTTTCTGCCTACCCTGAGTGCTGTTTGAGCTTGTTCTCCAATAAGGTGCAGTTTTCACCCTTTCTGCTTTCAAATCAAGAGTTTTCTTTTCCCCACTCAGGAAAAGAAACCAAACAATCTCCTCTCAGCTCCCTACAGACAGCACCTCAGAAGTGTAACAGACGGGAAATCCTGCTCCTGTTTAGGGTGGAAAATGCCTGAAAGGGATGAAACCCATGGAAATTTAACTGCTGCTTTGCTGTGCATATACCAGGTACAGTTTTGCAAAGAATTATCATTTAACCTGATTGTCACAAGAGCAGCACATGACATATCCCTGACATACGTGAAAACCAGCAGCCACATACAGCAGAATAATTTTTCCAAGCTTTGTCAGTTTTCATGCAAGGCTTTGCTAGACAGCCAGAAACAACCAGATGTTTTGAGAAGGAATCCAAAAATCATTTTATGAGGGAGAACAACAGGCCAGCTACCCCATGTCTCAGCAGGACAGCCTTGCTCTCCACAGCCTGCCCCACGCAAGATGCTGTTGCCAGGTTTAATAATTTCACTGCAAAGTTTGCATTTGCTTCTCTCAGAAAAAAGTCTGGAGTTCTCAGATTGAAAATGGGGCCGCTCGTTACATGAATACACCAGGAGAAAGAAGGAGAACTCAGATTTTAAAATATAGTTTCTAAGAATGTGTCATCAGTTTGGAACAAAGTCTGAAACCCTGTCAGTCCCAGGGTGGTTTTATCAGCAGAATTGAAGGAGATTAATTTTGCAGCTGGGGTTCCTAAACGAATTATGTTACTCTAATGAATCATTCACTAATTCCTTGTCCTCCCTTTCTTCATCTCTGCCATATTTGGATAGGTAACGGAAGAACTCAAGCGGGAACTGGACAGTCTCTCTTGTTCAATATCCTTGTTTTGATTTTCACATGTTCCTCTTTCCAGATGCTAACTCATGACACTGGTTAGCAACAGCAGTGGTGGTGCAAACAGAAGCTGGAAGAGCAATGTCATCCTGACTTGGCTCTAGGGCGAAAAAAAAGCCTAGACTGGGATTAAGTCATTCCCTTTGGTTCTTCATCAAAAGAATTGCCTTCATGATTTCCACGCCAGAGACTGAGCCTGGTGCTCGAGGCAGATGTTCCTGGGTTCAAACAGAGGGTGTGGGGGGGTCACAGCTGCCTCTGCAGGGACAAATGGTCAGTCCCCCATGGTTTGGGGAGGTGTTCAGGGAAGGCATTTGCAGGATGGAGAGGAGACTCTGGGGACTCCTGCCTTCAGACCCTGGCCTGGAGAGCAGGATCTGACAGGCTCTGAACTGGGCTCCCAGCCAGTAACACCCAGTCACCCCAGAAGTGGTGACTGTGCAGTTGCAAGGGGAGAGGTTGGGAGGTGGCCTTTTCTTTGACTGAAAGCTGAGGTTCTCCTGAGCTAGAACAGCTCCAAGAACTCCTGCCTTGAGAATGACAAATCCAAGGCGGAGAACAGGGTCAGAAGAGCTGGCAGCAGGCTGCGTGTCATCTGCTGCTCCTGGGGACCAGAGTGTTATTCCTCCAGTGGGAAATCATTTGGGTTTTGCCTCTCAAGGGAGGCAGACTCGTCCTGCTGAGCTCCCTGTGGGCAGGGAAGGCAGTGGCAGAAGCAGCCAGAGCTGGACCCCAGCAGGAATCACTGACTGGCACTTGGACATGGCCATGGACAGGCTGGGAACAACGGCTGGAAACGCAGTAAACGTCTGTGGAATAAAGTTTGTGAGGCCAAATCTCATCTGGCCAACACGGCATTGCAAATCCAGTTAATTAAACTGGTGCAAAGGCCAGAGCAGACGGAGATAAACCAGGTTAAACTCTCACTTATGCTGATTTAATGTAATTCAGTACAGCATCAGTGGTAGTTAAACTGATTAGAGAGTTAACTGGTTTAAATACATTTGCCCTAAGTACTGGCACTGGTTTAACTGGACTGCTTTAAAGTGAAAAGCAAACTATAGACCTCTGCCAAACTTCCCCTGTTGTATTTAAACCAGTACAACCTGTAGAGACACGTAAGAAACTGCTTTTAGCCAGGAGCAAAGAGCACTGAGAACAGGGGACTTGGCCCAGCAGCCCTGGTCTCTGGTGCCTTATTGTCTTCAGCTTTCCTGAGAAACGGAGCCATCTTCACGTCAACAACACTCAGGTCTAAATTTGCTTCCCAAAAATCCTATTATAAAAGGTGAGACTAAAATCACAGCCCGTTTTTAAAATACACAATCTCATCAATTTAGAGGGAAGGTGTCTGTTTCCTTTTCCACTGTCTAATAATAGCTTTGAGTGGAAAAAGCAAAGACTTTTCAGTGAAAACTTTCTCAGGCTTTCTGTTTCTATACAATCCCATGAATGATTCCTGTGCTTTATGTGTCTTCTGAGGTATTTCATTACAAGCACTATCTGAAGAGAACAAGACGTTTTTAACATTAGAAATATGAATATGAGTAGTCACAATGAGTTCAAATACCAAGACTTTCATATTTCTGCTTTACAACATGCCTTTACACACACATCATGAAACACAAACCCTCCTCAAATGTCTTCAATTACACACTCACCTGAAATCAGAATATCAAATATTATTCTAATAAATATTAAATATTCTCACCTGAAGTCAGAATCCCTTTTTTCCCCTCATCTACTGTATTCCTACATTTCTATGTCACCACCTAAAGAGTTTGTCTTCAAACAAAAACTAAGCAGTGAGAGAATCATAAATCCAAAGCAAAATAAAAAAGTCTTTAGTACATAAAGCCTGCTGAGACTTGTGGGGTTTTTGAAGCAGAGGATTTAAAGGATAAAGGCCAATTTGCTGAGTTTTTTGTGTTACCTTTCACACTCTTGGATGTACAAAAAGGATGCCTTCAGCTAGCAAGACAGTGTGGCAAGTATTTTAAATCCATATTATACAGAGGTAATGGGTAGCATCAAGGGCTGAAACTATGTATAGTTGAGATCAAAATTGCCCATATGAAAAAAAAAGCTTCCCAAAACTCTTCTTGAGCGATCATTAAATGCTTTACTCAGAATGTGTGCCTACTTCAGATCCCCACAGGGATGCAATACCTTTTTTTCCCCTTATTGTCTCAGCAGGCTGCCATTTGATCTGAACAGGCTTTGTAAGGCCATGTCATTGCCTCCATCTACCTGGAAAGGATAATTTGCCAGAGGATTCTTTTTTCTTTAATGAGGTTTCATTAAGAAAAGGGCAGTTAAAGGCCTGTTAGCCCAACCCAACGTGCTGAATGTCAATCCATTGGGCCCATGTCCTTCTCGTGAAGAAAGGCCGCTCAGCCATGAAGAAGGGATGTCCCTCCCCTTTGTGGAAATCCAGGGAGGAGTTTAAATGTTTACTTCAAATATGTGCAGAAAATGAGGCAGCTTACCCAGTAAAATGCCTCTGTGTTTTTGGCCCTCTGTTTGCATCCCTCCATCAACTGTTCCCTCCCACTTCCTTTAGTTCTGTGTTCATCCAGCACTCATTCCCATCAGTGCCAGCCTGTGAGGAGGCTGGGGAAAATGCTCTGGAGGGGAGCATCAAACTCCCCAAACACACAGCCATGGCCCCAGCAGCACAGCTTCAACCACCCACTGCTTCTTTTCCTTTTGTCAGCCCTTTGGGAAGCACCAGCTCTCCTTTCTGCTTTGGGAGAGCTGATGTAGAATAGCACAGCCTGGACCAAACTGTACAGAGCTCAGTGACTCGAATACATGAACAGACACACAGCCTAGCCTTGCACACCCTGCCCAATGAGGTAGTGCATGAGAACAGGGTATTCAAACTGCTTCAGATGGCCTCGATTATTTGGCACAGCAGCTTTCATGGATATGGCTGAAGTGAGCTGACTCCTCTCCAAGGAGCTCGTCAGTCAGAAAGCCAGACCTGGAGCTCGTGTTGTCTGCTGTCCCAGCAGTTAATGCCATTACTGGGGTAAAATGAAATAAAAAGTACACTCTGTACAGCTGTGGGAGAATGGAGGAAACACTCTCTAGTGATATCCATGGAAAGTCATTGCACAGCAGGCCTTGAGGTGAAGCTATTTGCAGCACAAACTCTTTGCTCAGCAGCCAGTCAAGCCTCCTTGGAAGGGTTTAGTCTAGAGTAGCCAAAGTTATCTGAAATCCACCTTCCCGTGCTCACCTGGGCTGTCCTTGCTACAGACATGTTTGCCTGTGGCATCCAAGCAGTGCAGAGCAGCCTTGAGTATCAAGGAACCCAGTACTTTCCTCACACTCCTGTCTGCATCCGGCTAATTAGTCTGATTGCCATCAGAACCTCCGGAAGTCTTTTAAATTTCAATAAAGGCAAAGAGGAGGCTACATGTTGTAGCTCACAGATGCTCTGATACACACCAGTGGGAGTTCCTGTATCAGCTAGACCTGAGCCTTATCAGGGCAGAGGTATTCTGAAGTGGATTATTCTGTCTGGAGCTGATAAAGCCTATCTCACTTAATTTTCCCCAACAGAGGCTGGATTTACTGGAAGCAGGGATGTATTGGGAGCTACAAGTACTGTAGGGTCAGAGCACAAGATGTGTGGAAAGCCTGGAGAAGGTGCTATTCAAGCCGAGGAACTCAAGTCCTGCTTCTTATGAAGAGTTAAATTTGCCCTGTTCATGTCAGGTGATTACAAGGCACCTCAATACCTGTCTATCCTTTCATGGAAAATCATCTTCCTCCCCATGAAGAGGGGTTTTTAACCAGCTCCATTTCTCATCCACTGTAAGGGCAAAAAGCACAACTCAGGCCACTGTGATGTCCTCGCTGAGGACATCCTTGATGTACCTTGCTGAGGTATAATCAAATACATGGTTGAGACAGACTCTCATAACCCCCTCCAGAGCAATGCACACAAGGTCAGTTACCACCTCTGGAATAAGGGTTTCCCTGGGAAAGGACATTTCTGTTTGAGACATGAAAGCCCTCAAACCAGAAATTGACTCTTGCCAAACCATGGAGCAAGAAGCACACAGCCCCCTGTCCCTGCCCCGGTGTGAGCATCAGAGAGGTCAGGGCTGCTGAATGCTGCTCTGAAAGGCCAAGGAAGGGCCACCCGTTGGTGACACTAACTTGTCTCAGTCAGAAAATAAAAAAACATTATTTATCATTTCTACACATTATTAGCAGAAGCAGCACTAGGTGCAGTCACCGGCACTTCCCTGTATCCTAAGTGTTCATCAACCTTTCCTTGATGTTAGCAAGTCTATTAATAAAGTGTTGCAAGCAATCAGAACAGCTCCACCAGCCTGGGAGAGGGAGTGTTGGTGACACCGTGTTCCAGCTGAAAGTCATGTAAAATCCTCTATACCTTTTTCTGAAAGACGCCGTCATCAGCAGCAGCAGCAAATGTAAATGTGCAATCACAGCACCTTGTAATTAATGGGAAGTCGCAGGCCCCGTTAGCACTGCAGCTCCTCTTCCACTGGTGGTGAGCGAACTTGGGCATCACCAGTAAAATTCAGCACATCCAAAAGTAAAGAAAAGTAAAGAAAAAAGATGCCACCATGCGCTGACCTTCGCAGGCCTGCTGTGTCCCCTTGGCTTGCTGTGTGGCTGAGCATGGGCTGAAGCCACCCTGTCCCTGGGCTCCCTGGGGGATGGAGAGGGCTCTGCCCTGGACCCCAGCAGCAGGGTGATGCCTTTGCTGACTGCAGACACATCTGAAACCCCACGTCAGCACTCTGGGGAGACGCTGTCTGAGCTCATTGCCGTGTTAATGCTGGAAAGATCATGTAGGCCTCGTTAAGAAATAGTTTTGTTCTTGAGTCTGTCTTATTTTTTAAAGCACCCAGGAGACAACAGAACTACCACATTTCCTCTTACACTCAATTTTCTGATCGGGGGCCTGAAGTACTCACTGCCAGATGTTGCCCTGCTCTCATACAATGCATGTGACACAGGCATCAATGCCAGCAGCTACGTTTGCCTGTGACATCAGTGCACACAGCAGCCAGGAGAAAGTTCCTGGGGCAGGTAACAGGGGTATATGTGCAAGATCATATATTTTAGGTACAGTGTTTTGGTCCTAAACACGCCTTGCCTAAGCCACCAAACATCAAGCTGCCTCTGCTCAGCATCACACCACCCCCATGTTTATTCTTTGTCATCATTCTTGCCCATGCATCATGCTATTGGTGATAGGTGTATTATTTAAAGTGGAAAATTAGGTGTGGGAAAAACAAACATCTACTTCATTTATCCAAATTCCGGCCTGGATTTCTATAAGATTTTCTAGAAAATTGCATTATTATTGTGAAAAGAGAAGTATGTTAATGCTGTGCCACTGCATATATTTACAGTCTCTCCTACATGCAGCATTAAAGAAATAATTCACCACAAATAATGACATTCTGTTCCCATTCCAGCTTTGCCCACATCATCAGATCTCCAAGCAGCTGCAGCACAAGAGATCAGAAACAAGAGACATCCAGAGGAGGATGGCAAGGAGTGCTTGCTGCCAGGTCTGGGTGTGCACCCACAGCTTCCCATGCTCCTGACTCGTTTGATTGTCCCTTCCTTTGCTATGGCAATAAAGCCAAGGAAAAACCCACCTGAAAAACACAGCAGCACAACCAGCTGCTGTCAGGTTTTAGACCCATCAAAAGCTTGCAGGGAGCCTTCCAGTACCAAACCAGGACAGACCAGCTAATGAAATATGAGTCTTCAGACTCCTCTGGGAGACAAAAGGACCTCCTGGTGTGATGTCAATGGATTGAAGAGGCTAAGCAAGGAGCTGGTCCTAGGACCTCACAGTGTTCCCTTGGTCAGAGAACACCCTGTATCTCTTCTCTGCTAGAACGGGAACATGAAAAATGAGAAGGAAGCAGAGGGGAATTCCAGAGAACTGAGTCGGGGAGCAGAGAAAAAACTGTTTGTTGCATGTCTGGCATGCACCTGACTGACATTTTACTCTTAAAAATGCTCCCAGTAGATAAATTCAGATAAAGGGGCAGAAGTCTTATGATTCAAACACGTGTTGAATAAGAAACCACATAAATGAAAATATCAAGGATTCACTGACTGATGAAGCAATGAGCTCTATTCTGTAAACATATTTTCAAAGGAAAATCATGTGCCTTGTGTAAAAAAAAGTTACTTTCTTTTGGCAAAGCTCTATGAAAGTTCAGTGAGCCACATCCAGTTACTTTCAGTGGGATCTGAAGCTTGCTTTAAGCTGCTTTATATCTTCAGGATCTATTTATTCTAGCAACATTGTCACATTGAGTGTCACCTTGTGACACTGCAGGACACCAGAGGCAACGGGGCTGCCCGGCAGAATCGTGGGGTGGCCATGTGCCACCAGGGAAGCTCTGAACCTGGGCTCCTGTTTCCTGCTGGCTCCGAGCTGCAGTCGGAAAGTCAGGCAGGAAAGTCCTTCCAAACGGTTGCTCATTCACCAAAATTAGGTCACTAAGGGGGAAGAAATGTCCCTGAAGACTGTAACAGTGAGAAACTTCCTACGTGAATTACGTGGGACTGGCAGCCTCTACGAATGCCACTCAAAGCACCCTCCCACCTCCAGGAGTCTATGGAGAGGGCATATGCAATGGGATTTTTCCATTCTCTTAACGAAGTTTTTCCTTTCACCCATTCCCAGCTCCTCTGAAAAACACTTCAGAGTGTGATTTATTGAAATACCTGTGGACTGAGTGCTGGAGGAGCCCAAAATCTGTGGTGTTGGGGTGTGCCTGCAGCTGAGAGTTGCCATATTTGGCTGCCCAACATCTCTGCCCTGGAGGCCTTGGGGGTGCATGGACCAATCTGCACAATGGGTCCAAGATGTCAGGCAGCTCTTTTGTGATGGCTTTTCTACACAGTCAACACAGGAAGCCACAAATGTACTGCTTAGAATCATCCCCAAAGTGGCAAAAGTAAGCATTGCAATGTGCTTGAGAACTTTTCCAGTCCTCAAGCTGGTTGCCATGCTCCGAGCCGCCAGTGTGGGCATTTCCAAGCAGGAATTCAGGTACCATAAGGTCTATAAACACTATTTTTTGCACACATTGCTTCTCCTAACGTCTAAGCTCGGTCAACAGAACCCAGAAAACGACAGGAAGGAAATTGGTTTAGAATAGAGGAGAAGAAACCTTCCCAACTAAAATCACCGAAACGCCCTTGTTTTTTGGCTCTGCAGAAATGCCAACACAACCTTGAGAGCATTTATCTGGAATTTTGCATTAGCGTGCGTGTACTCCCGGGCTTGCAAACCAGAGGACTCTGAACAGCCACGTACACCCCATCACACACGTACAGCTGTTTACTCATGTTGAGTGTTGGTGCCTGCCATGAGCAGTCCTGTTGTAACCAGTGACTGCTTCCTCAGAGAGGTGCAGCTCAACATGAATAAGAACATCATGGCTAGAGAGAGGGTGAAGGTGTGCAATGAAATCTGGTTGACATCACTGGCAACCAACTTGGTCTCAGCGTGGGGCCAATTAGGGTGTCCCAGTCATTCTCACGACACCATTTTATACTTTTTCAAGGATTCCCTTGTCCTATTGCAAGACATCACTCTCCTTGAAGGGTCTTAAAACCCATGGAAGGCTTCCTGCAGCAAGGTACCATCGCTCCACACTCTGCATCCACAGACATTTGAAGCCTCTTTTCCCTACAGGTGTAATCCCAAACAGTCCAAAACACAGAGGCACTGGAGCACATCAGCTGACTAAACCAAAAGTGTTGTATCTCAACCATCTGTTAAAAAATGTGGGACCATTGACTCATTAGTTTCATCTAACTCTACCAGCACAATAAAAAAACCACACGCCTTCTGGAGAACAATATCAACATGTGTGGGAGGATATCATCTCTGCAACACAGGGTGGGATGTTGTAGTTAAGAACAACTCTCTGAACTCTGTCAGGTCAGAGCTGCAGTAGATTGGCAGCATTGCCATGGCTTTATTGGGGTCTGGGTTGGTCCCTTCCCTGGAAATGGGTTTGGGTTCTCTCTTTGACTGGGGATCTGGTGGTACAAAGCCAGGTGGGAGTTTGTCTGCTTTTACCACTCTATTTTAGAGCAGCTTTTAAGCAATTCATTTTTGAGCTGAAATTACTCAAAACTAGCAGAAAGATGTAAGCAGCAGCCTCTCCCACCCTCCTGTTGGGCTGTCCCTGTCTCATCTGGCAAGTCCCGATTATCTGGGATTGCAGTAATTCTGGGGGATTACTCACAGGCCGACCACAGCCACTTGCAACAACTTTTCCAGACAAGGAGGAGTGAAAGCTGGTGAATATGAGTTTAGCAGAGTGTGCCTCAGTTCAGGGGAGCTGCTGAAGAAAACATAAATAACGAGGGAAATCAGCCCTTGGCCAAGTTCAACCTTTGAAAGTTGAAGTCTCCTGCTCATGAGCTCACCATGCTCTGCTGAGCAAGTGGAAGGGAAACATTTTCTCTCTCCAGCGTGACTTGAAGAAAGGAAGTTGTGTGGGCAGAAGCACCGAGGTGACTCTAAATACAGTGATGTCTCCTTCCCTGGCACTCAGGCTTGGGAGCACTTGCTTTCTTCCAGCTGGAGAAATTGCAGTGGCAAGATGTATGGAGGAAAATATTCAATACCTCCTGCTCTGGAGACATTTATTTCTACAGCCAATTATGACTCCAGCCATGAAGTTTTTATTGCTACCTCTCATGCAGATTATTTATTGTAACTTCCTTTTTTGAGTAGGCTGTTTATTTTTAAGCAAGTGCTGTTACATTTTTCACTAGATTACTAATAGCCACGTGCTCTGGCTGCTGAAGCTGAATAAGCTGATGTAACTGTAGGTCAGGATCTTAGCTCCCTCCTTAGCCTGTCCCCAAAATAAATATAGAGGATGAACTTGGGGTTTTCTCTAAGAGGCCTGTGTACTTTCCATTTTGAGGATAAGGTAGAGCCTCACTTCCAGCACAGCTGTCAGGGGTAGGATGTGATGGGCGGGACTGAGATTGAAGTAAAACTTCTACCCAGCATCAACAGGGCTTTGCAAAGTACAGGGTTAAGGCAGAACTTTGCATTTAAAATTACTTTTGCAATAGCCCCTTATTTGTGACGCAGCTCTTTAAGCCAACAGTAATTTAGGAAATTCTCATCCCAGCTTTGGACACTGCTTTCCAAAGCCCCAGCAGATGGCTGACTGCACTCTCTGGCTCAGCTACTGGCACGATATTGCAGTGAGCATCCAGGCACTCTGCTGATATTGGGGTGCTCTGGGGGTTCCTTGGCCCATGTCACACAGGCAAGGGCTCGCTGGACTATCTCAAAGCCCCTCCTCACCAATGTCCTCCACCCACCAGATTTTTTTATCCTGCTTGGAGTTTCTGACAGCATTTCTGGGTTTTGTTGGGGTTTTTTTGTTGTTGTTGTTTACGTGTCTAGAAATGAGGAAATAAAATAGCTCTGGGTTTCCTGAACATGCCTTCCTCTCACGAGAGGGGCTTACTGGAAGCACACATTTCTGGATAGGCCAAACAGCCCTGGGCTGCCCTTGCTGGGTGCAGAACAAGCCTTGTTGGAAAACAGATGCAACAGCCAGGCTGCTTGGGGTGTCTCCTTACACTCCTCTGTGCTTTGCTCCTGGGCATTGAACAAGATGGAGCAGGGCCAAGGACCACAGAGCATCACCAGCTTCAGACTCAGACCATCCCTCCATGCCCAGCAGAGCTCCCTGAAAATGCTTCAAATGCTCATCAGTCTGCCAAGGACCTGGTATTGGACACCTCCACCTTTCCCAGAGAAAAGATTTCAAGGACACAGTATAGACCTACAAGCAATTTTTAGGTTATTATTATTAGGTTTACAGGTCTCTGAGGCAAAATGTCCCTGTGCAATCAACAACACAATTTCCACAGTAATGCCAGTTGCTGAGGTCAGTTCAAGATGTGGTACACAAATTTTCAGGTGATTGGTGCATCTGCCTGGCACCTCCTATATGTTTATTGAAAAATAAATTTGTTCCCTGCTGTTCCAAGTGAAGATTACTGGGATGAGTACACTCTGAATTCCCCTGAAGCTGAAGTTTTGGGATGGGCTTCAAAACCAATATGCTTTGGATCAAGCCTTCAGCACATTGCTCAATTTTCCATTCTTTGCAGGAAAACAGTTTACCAATTACAGAGTGGAAAAGGGCAGCAGAGAGGTTTCCAAACAGCTCTCACAGCAGTGTCAGTCCTCTCATTTAATGACCTCACCAAGTGTCACTACCACCCCAAAACTGCTGTGTCCTATAGCTCTCGATGCAGAGCTCACAGCTGAACTTCCTCCTTTTCTGGGATTAAATCAGAGGTTTTGACCAACTTCTATAATTAGGGAAGACTTACTTCCCCTGACTCCTTTCCATTTGAAATGCCTCAAAGGCTCTGTGGAAACCTGACATTTCTTATTTTAGCAAGGCAGGTTCACATTCGAGTTTGGGTTTCTCTTGGAGCACCAGCCGAGCCCTTTGCTGCTCACTGAGCAACTTCGGCCTAATGTTTGCGTGGTTTACAGCGCGGTCTGCAGTCAGCATCTAAGCCCTGAAATCCATACTGCATTCCCGATCCTGCCGTTCTGGGCCGCCTGCAGCAGATGGTGCTGCTGACTCGCCGGGAGCCAGCAACGCTTCCACCCTGCCCGGAGATCTGGGCATCCACCCGGAGCGAGCCACGCTGGGGAAAGGGCCAGAGCACACCTCGCACCCTTCTTTGTGTTTGTCACCCTCCCAAGGGCTCTCCATCCCTGCAAGACTCCAGCTAGAAAGCAGGCTGGGCACAGGTGGGTTTTAGGATGAGTCAATGAAGATACGTGCAACCATTTATTTGCTAATGGTTAGGATCTGTTTGGGGAGTTTAAAAATTATTTTCTCACGTAGGTGTGAACACACTTAGGATGCCACTCTAAGTAAAATAATTACTTTTTTCCTAACTCCACTTCCCAATCAGGGATTTTGTCCTGTGCTCATGTCCTATTTCATTAGGGCCCCCCGCCTTCTCCCCAGTGAAGGCAGGGATTGAGATCTTTCAGAAATGCTACAAGAGAAGCTCATTTCTGTCTGACACTGCCTGAGCTGAATCCCTGCCCCTTGGGAGCGGCTGGGTACCCATAATGTCCTGGGTTTGGCTGGGATAGAGTTAATGTTCTTCCAAGTAGTTGGTGCAGTTGTGTGTTTTGGATTTAGGATGAGAACAACACTGGTAACACACTGGTGGTTTAGTTGTTGCTGAGCAGGGCTGACAGAGCTGGGGACTTCTCAGCTTCCCCTGCTTTGCCAGTGAGCAGGAACACAAAGAGCAGGGACAGCTGACCCAAACAGGCCAAAGGGATGTTCCAAACCAGAGAATGTCACACTCAGTACACAAACTGGGAGCCACTGATCACTGCCCCCAAATGGGCTGGTTATTGGTCAGTGGGTAGTGAGCAATGGTAGTTTGAGTAATAGAGTTTTATTCCTCTCCTTTTCATTGCTATTACTATTGTTATTATCAGAAATATTATTAATATCATTGGCCTGCTCCATCACCCCGAGGTCAGACCATGTCCAGAGGCAGCTGCAGCCTCTATACAGTTGACAATAGCTTATTTTTCCAAGCGCAAATAGAAATACCCAAAGTGGCCCTATGATTTTTCACCAAATCAATATCCGAGAGCATAAATTCCTCACCACATAAAGCAACATACCAGCTCTAAATAATAAATGAGGCAGAAGTGTACAGCTGGTTTAGAAAGACCAACGAGACCAAGCATTACATCATTTACTGTCTGTTGCTAAATTCATAAAAAGCCTTACCTGAAAACCAATCAGCAAATCCCACTTTTCTGTGGCGTAACTCCAAACTCAGGATGGCTGTCTCATGTCCTCAGAGATCTGCAGTAAATATGTGAAATAGGCTCCTTTAGATTAGCCAGCTTCAATACTCCAGCAACCAAGTCCCACCCCAGGCTGGTGCCCTCCACCAAACTGTCTGGCACAAGGTTAATTTGGGCAAGTCTCTGAATGTGATTATTTGTGTATATATGTATATTCACCATCACTTGTGGCATCATCTGGTGATGTAACACAGTTTAGCTGAGCTATCTCTGCCACCCCGCTGCATCTTCCAGTTCCAGGAGGAAAGGATGGCTTGAGGGTGGCTTTGGGGAATATTCCCCCCAAAAGGCCAGGACAGCAGCTTGGGGCCATTGGATTATTTCACCCTCAAGTTTTCCCAGCAGGCTGCTGGGAAGCCCTGCAGATCTGGCCAAGCCTCTATCAGCTGGACCAGGCACAGCATTCCTCCATCTGCTGCCCATCCCCTGCTCTTTTGGGGCAGCAGGCCCTAGGCAGAGAGGCAGGATCTTAGAAATAAGGTTGCGAAGTTATCTAGATTTCCAGGGAGCAGATATGGCCTGTAGCACACAGTTTGAAGCTCGCAGGGAGTGAATGCACACTATGGAGCAGTGATTGAATATGCCTCCTGCAGCTTGCTGTTCCCAAGCAGATGATTTCTGCATCACTTTCTGGATGGCTTTAAAGCTGTCAGGTGCAGTGTCAATGGTGTTTAGTCTTCTAAGCCCCTTTCCCTACCACGGACTCCAAAACAGATACTTCCAGAACAATGACAGAATACACAGAGGATGAAAATCCTCATTTGGGGTGAAGATTTGCTGGATTTCTTTCCAGCCCAGCAAACCCATCTGTATTCTGATCCATGCACCAAATAAGGGTCTCACTGAGGTGCAGTGAGGCTTTTTGCCTGTGCAAAGCACCTTCAGCACAGGAGATTAAGTCAGCACTGACTGATGAACAGGTAGCTGCTCTGCCATAGCAGGATTTAGGAAGAATATTTTCCATGCCTGGTATTATTTTGATTTATGTTGCTAAATCACATTCCCCTCTCACCCTCACTGATCAGATGACAAAGCCCAGCAAGATAGCAAGGGGCACAAAAGAAGAAGACTTGGTACTGCTGCTCACACTTGTAACATTCCTTTTGCAGATAAGTGACTCCAGATTTACAGCCTAAGCCAGCAGAAAGGATTTGCTACTCCGTCAAAATATGCCCAAAGAATGGTTTAGGTTGGAAAGGACCTTGAAGATCATCTTGTTCCATCCCTCTTGCCATGGGCAGGGGCACTTTCCACTATCCCAGGTTGCTCCAAGCCCCATCCAACCCGGCCCTGGACACTTCCAGGGATGGGGCAGCCACCCACGGCTTCTCTGGGCAACCTGTGCAAGGGTCTCAGCATCCTCACAGCAAAGAATTTCTTCTCCATATCCCATCTAACCCTGTCCTCTGCCAGTTTAAAGCCATTCCCCCTTGCCCTATCACTCCCTCTACAGCTCTCTTGGCAGCCTGTGCTCTCCTGCATCATTCCTTGGGGCTTAGCAGGTTAGGGATGAGTGATTATCCCCATCTTCCACTGCTCTGTCATTGTTCATCCCAAATTAGCACAGTCCCTGTCTGGAAGCAGGCAGGTCTGAGCTCCCATCTCTAACCAGGTTTTTGGATTTAGGGTCTGGGGAGACAAAGCCAGTGCCAGGTGCCCCAAATCTGCCAGTCTGGCGGGGATAGTCAAGCATGGCAGGGTAGGCTTTGGCTCCCCAGCAGAGATGCTGGATGAGTTTGCACATATCCACTCTGAAATACAGAGGAGCCACACGCAGGGAAAGTAAATGTGAGCCCTCTGCCAGTGTTATTTGAGAGCAGTGACTTCAATATTTAAAGCATCCCTGGCTGCAGGTGCAGCACACTGGAGTTATCAACATTTCCCATGTTAGACAGAGAGCTGGTGCTGCCCCCAAGGCTTAAATTAGTAACAAGATTACTCAGAGAAAAGTAATGTTCTGCAAACCTTTATGGGACGAGGAAATATGCCAAAAGTAAGCTTGGCCAGTGTACTTAATAGATAGAAACCCATTTGTTTCTTTTTGAGAACTTAATTAAATTTCCCATGAATTCATTTGTAATAACAGTAATAAGCACCATATATGGAAATCTTCAATGAGCCCTTAGCAAGGTAATTTCCTGAATTTAGCTTATATCTTCATAATGCTCAAAGCCAGCTAGACTCTAAAGTACAGCTGGTGTGCATTATTCTGTTCTGAGTAGGAGGGTGTGGATGGACTGGGTAAAATAAATTACTCTGGTGCTTTGACACCGAGTTTTATTGCCTGTAGAACGATGCTTGATCACATTCAGAAAAGCATCAAGTGGAGAGCTAACATGATTTCTTCTGTTTAACAAAGAAGCTTTTGGGAGGGCAGTGCACATACCTTACACACTCCAACACTCTCCTTCAGTGCTCCTTGGCCCACAGTCAGTAACCAGGAGGGGACCAAGCCACTGGAATCAAACAGGACAAGCTGGAAGCTCTCCTGTGCTCTCCAGCCTTCCTGGTAAAACACAAGAGAAGGAAGTCAGAGGGGGAAGAGCCTTCTTCTCATCAAGGGATGCACGCACCCAATTTACAACCCTACCTTTTTCTGTGCTTCACGTGCACAAACATGGTACAAAATCATTAACTAAGTGGCAAAGAAGGAATGGTCATTGCTGACTAAGGCTGATGGCTGAGAGCAAGTCTCCTTTCTTTGTACAGAGCATAGAAGGAGCTTTCTCCACTAGCTCCATGTGTCTGCACTCAGCCCAAGTGCTAATTACAGCAGCTGTAATTAAAACTTGGCCAAGATTTCTAAAACCTTAACCTCCCTACCACTGATTTGGGATGGCATTTGGTAAATATTCCAGTCCTAACAGAGACAGGGTAAGTCACAGTACAAACAGACATCAGGAGGTATCTTGGGACATGAAGCTGAAATCAAGGGGGTGACAACAGCCATGGCACAGCAGGTATGCAGCTGCTCTTTGGCAGTACCACAGGAATGCTGGGGAAGAGCAAGAGGAGAGCCCAGAGAAGAAAAACCCAGGACAGAAATGTGCTGGGGAGGGTGCTGGTGTTCCCCCCAACAGCCCAGGCAGGGCAGGGCACTGTAACTAACACAGAAACACAGCTCCTGCTCAGAGCCCCCAGCAGCCCAGAAATAAATTAAAACACATTTTAAGTCATTGGACTCATGCTCATAGATTTCAGTGAGCTCCAAGTGGAAAGGGTGTCAAGAAATCCTCCCAGAGACTAACCCTGTGCTCAACAGTGCCAGCTACCAGAGTTCCCACACCTCAGAAGAAAGTGATGTTATATTTTCCATCATTAATACATGATAACAAACCCTCTGCTCGCCTGGGAAGCTTCCTAAGCTCCCACAGTGACTCGGCTCAAAAGCTAAAGGCCTGGCAGCACAGCCACTTCATCCATAATCTCCTTTTTACAGTTAAGCCAGCACTCCTCATGTGGTAACACAGCTGCCTTGGGGGTTGGCCTACAGGTCAATACCTCCTTAGAAGGGGGGATCCCAGCTGGATCTTCTCTCTTCTCGCTGACTCATCTGCTCCTCCTGAGGAGCAGTGCAGAATGCTGAGACTTCCAGGGGTGTTTATGCTATAGGAAACTGCTGCTCTGCACTGAACCCCTCCCAGGCACTGTCACACAACCTAGGGAGAGCTCTGCCCTCCTCGTGCCTGCCTAAATACCCCGCCCTCAGCACCAGCCAGGGAGAACACACAGCTTCTTCTCGTTAATTATATAATCATTCCATTAGATTTGGTATGTCCCAGCTTTTCAGAGATGCCATGGCCTTGATTATCCCACCTGCTCCAGCAGTATTATTCTGCTCTGAGAAGCCCAGGGGGAACCCCTGTGATGATGGGTGTGGATCTGCTACACCCCAACATCCTCCTCACTCCACTGGGAGTTTTGCTCTTAGTATGAGTTTTGTTATCATTTTAGAAGTTTTATTGCTGCCCTACTCTTTCCTGGATGTTTACCCAAGAGTCTTAAAGTTTCCTTTACCTAAAGTCAACATGCCCACAGTGATCACCCCTGGTTTTGCTGTGACATCTGTACTGAGGTCAGAGCAACCAAGAGTCCCACCAGTGACAGGTTCAGAGCAGAGTGGGACCCCTGGGATGCACTGAGGATCATCACCCAATGTAAATGACTGGCAAGCTTGGTATAAAGAACTCCCTAACGAAACAAGACCCTCGAGCCCTGCCCTTGCTGCCAGGGAAAAGCCCCGTTGATCCTTGCTCCATCCTCCTCATCCTCCACAGCTCCCTGCCCGTCCCTGTCCCGCTGTGCCGGTGGGAGGGTGCACAGCCTGGATGTCCTGTGTCTCCCCCGGGTGATCTCCTGACTTGCAGTGGTCAGGGGGAGCTGTGCACAGCCTGGATGTCTTGTGTCTCCCCCGGGTGATCTCCTGACTTGCAGTGGTCAGGGGGAGCTGTGCACAGCCTGGATGTCTTGTGTCTCCCCCGGGTGATCTCCTGACTTGCAGTGGTCAGGGGGAGCTGAGCTTGTGCAGGGCCACTGCCAGCCTCGAATTCCTCTCGTTCATCCAAGCCCCACATCCATCAGACCCCCAGACACCTTTGGCAAGCCCTGCTCCAACGCAGACCTCACCTCAAGGCCTCCTTGCTGAAGCATTGCTGTGTATTTCTTGTTTCCCAGATCATCCAGGTGCAACTGGGCGAGACCTTCCACACTGGGAAGCTCTGCTCTGGACTGGTTTCTTTCACCCATCCCTCCAGGCTGCCCTCCCTGCACATTCCCAAGGGCTGGGAAGAGCTGGCCTTGGGAGAGCTGCCCTTGCTCCAGGGACAATATTGTGTTACACTGAGCACAGCCAGGCTCTGAAGAGAAATAATTCATGGATTATTGCTTTGCTTTTATAAGCAAGAAAGAACCAATAAACACAGGACATTTAATGGTCAAGGAAATGATCTAAACAAAATTGCTGTAGGATATTGCAGAAGCCCAACCTCCTCCCGTCCATTTGTTCTTAGAAAGCAGCACACGGAACTGAGCAACCACAAAATGAACAGGAGCTTAGCAAAGACTTTGTGCAAAAGGGACCCTTTGCATTTGACATGCTCTGTCAGATTGAATTTTAATTACAGCTCCCCTCTGGAGCTGGCACGGGAGGGGAATGCTAATGACAGGGGGAGAGGGAAGGGAGCAGCGATGGCAATCGCCAGCCCTGCACTGCATAAAGTACCTGATGGCATGGAGAGGTAACCTGGATGTAGACAATACAAATCTTGATGGTTTGGTTTCCCCTTTAGCTCCTATTATTTAGCCCCAAGTGTGGGCTACTGGTTGGAGTAAAACACATTTCAGTGAATTTAATGTATTAAACCATTGCAAGGTGCAGCCTGTTTGTGACAAGATTGAAGAAAATCCAGTTTAATTGCACAAATATGATCTCAGATCACTTTTACACTGATCAATAAGCCATCACTTATGAATTATTACAATCTAGTGACATTACTTGCTGAGTGTTATGTCTATCAGGATCCTGGTTTTTGAGTTTTATAAAAACACCTTTAGGACATGCCAGTTGAAAAATGTGTCACCATGGTGTGTCTGTAGCTCCAGCAATTCTGGCTGTGGTCTAGTGCAGGCTCCTTGCATGGAATAAGCATTCTACAAACACTAAATGCTCTAAAACAATCACAGGCAGCATCAGGAATATCCCTCCTGTTCGGCACCTCGAGAGAGAAAACATCTCAATCAGATGGTGATCACTGAATGTGTGACACGTGTTAGTGCAGCGAATATTTGGGATGCTGATACATATCTCAGCAAAACATAATCAGGACATGGGGTGCTTGTAAGGATTCAACTAAGGCCAGAGTGGATTTGGAGTACAAAATCCACTACCAAAAACTGTATTTAGATATTTAGAGGCTGCTCAGCATATTACACCTCCTTCAGGTCTAACTGCAGCCATCAGAGACGCTCACACTATCCAGCTGGGCATTTCAGACCTCTTCTTGCTTCTTCCTTCAAAAAAAACCCACAAAAAACCCAAAAAAACAAAAAAGAAACAAAATTTATATTTCTCAAAATGGTCAGAGCACCTCTTTATTTTATTTTGTTTTTATTTTTATTTTATTCTGCTATTCCATCAGCAGCCAGCTATCACAGAAATGCAAAGTCTGCTTATCAGACTGAGTGGCTGATCTACATAGATTGTGTGACAATCATAAAATCCTTAGGGATCAGAACAAAGGCTTCCACAAGCTTTTGTTGTAAGAGCTCGATCTATTCCTGCGGGGAAATTCTGTGTTCTGTTGCTGTCTGCTTGCACAATAGAAAGATGTTTTCCCTGCATTATTGGGGTTAGTAATGCAATGTTTGCTATTCCACCACTGGATACTCCTGCCAAAAGAATTTGTATTACATCACATGCTATTGATAACATGGAATTGCTTGGGAAAAACTGTTTCACCCAGCAGAAAATCAGACAGGAGTTTCACGAAATTAAAATACCACTTAAAGCTATAAATTACCTGTAAACTGCAACACACATTGCTGTGCTCCGTTCTTGTTTTCTACAGTTTCTACAGTTTATTTTCTATAGGTTTTATAGTTTATTCTCACCTTCATTTTCTGTCTTTCCATTGTCCTGTTCTTCTTCTGTCTTTCCATTGTCCTATTCTGTAAGTAATAATTACTTAATTTAAAATTTCCCAGTGGATAAAAGTGGCTGGTTTATGCCATCTAGCAGTGATACAAGATAAGGTAAGATATGTACTAACTACATTGCAGCAACACTTTTAACCACAGCCAGAGCTTCCCTCGCTTTGGCATCAAAGGCACAAACTCATTTTCTTCAGTAACATTTCTTTCTGCCTTTTGCCAGAACAGGGTGATCTCAACAAAGCAGCAACAGAAGAATGAGCAGTCTTAATTCTGAAGCGTCTAGGAATTCAGGGTGGACAACTAAATTACTTTTTCACCCTAAAATGTTATAATTTCTACATTTCTTTCATAAAACTTGCTCAGTCGTTTCATGTACTGCAAGATTAGGGGTTTATAGTTTGCCTGAGAAAGTCTAATAGAATCTGAGGGGTTGATACAGTCCTTAAATACATCAGCAGACAGGTTTCACAGAGCAAGAAGAAGCTAAACTTAAAAAAAAAAGTAATAAATCACTTATTTCTCCTTCACTTCAATTTTTGAGGGTGGTTTTCAACATTCTGGTGTGAAAGCAGAAGAGCTCCTGGTGTAGTTCAAAGTGTGACTGCATTGATGTAAAGGCCTATGGGCCAGCTGGGGATGTCTCTGCATTACAGAAGTCGTTTTCAAAGAGATTTTAAGCAAAGAATACTCATCCTTCTAGCTATTTATATATCTCTATATGCTCTGTTAATGTCTGTTTGCTTTCCCCAAGCTGCACATTCGGCAGCGTGGCCCCAGGCCAGCCCCTGGCTCCAGGCAGGCTGAGATACTCTGGCTCACACCAGGTTTTCATGTGGACTCTGCTAGTCCCAGGTTACACAGGGAGGGAGGAAGCTGAGCCCCAGTGGATGGAGCCACTTCCCCTCAAAATGGCAAAGTCAGAAAAGTGTAATTCTCCAGCTGGGTTTCATGCTATTTTCTCCTCCTGTATTTCAAGTGTATCAGACCAGGGTGGGGGCTGAGCATCCACCAGCCACCAGTGGAAGAGGGAAAATCAGCCTTTAAGTCAGCACAATTCCCATCAGGCAAACTCCTAATTCTCCCCTAATTAAGCCTGGCAGCTGAAGCTGGATGAAAACCATGTTGTGTTCCATCCAGCCTTCCAAGGGGTCTCTGCTAAACCAGAAACAAGTACTTTAATCTGTGTAAGGAGAGATTTTAAGCACGAAACTGTGTGTGGAAAGTCAAATCCTTTATGCATCCCTCAGGCACGTGAAAAGATCCCCCCCGGCAGAGCAGGGGAGTGCTGAAGTCTCCTATAGCAACTGGCCACTAGCAACAGGAACAAACAGTCTCTTGTCCCATTATTTCAACTTTCTGAATTATCCTGTGAGAGGCAGAGAGGGTGGGAGGCTGAGGGTGCACGAGGTTCAGATTCTGCACCCTGAAGGATTCAAGCCAGAGGCAGAGATCATGGATTTGGTACCTCCGTGCCTCTGTTTCCCTTCCCCCAAAGAGGAATAGTTTTGTTTCCTTTCTGACTCCCACATGGGATGCTAAAGTCCAGGCAAGTGGATAAGCCAGAGGCCCCACATGAGTCAAAATTATTGCTTGTACATATTTGTGCTGCATTTGCAAGAAATCCTCTTGGCTTAAGTAGGAATAAAAAGTTGGACAGATATTTCCTGGCATCTTGAGCGAATGGACTTAATATTCCAGTTGTTTTTTGTGTTTTGAAAAAAAAAACAAAAAAAAAAGGAGAGGTTGTTTCCACTAAAAGGGGCTGACAAAGCCAGGCAGCTTCCCAAGATGAAGATTTTTTGAGCATTATGTTAGAGATAACAGAGGTTTTGCTGTGCTGGAGCACCCGCTGGTGCTGGAGATCTGTGTGAACACAAAGCAGATGAGCATTCTGCAGCCAGGAGTGGCCAACTCCTTTCAGCCCACACCTTTCTGAGGATTTTTCACTGTGGGGAATTATCATTTAAAGTTCACACATTAAAGCAAAAACTTCCTACCACCCTCAAACTTATTATTACCCTTCCCCATTTACTGCATTTTTCCTCCTATTTCGATTCTCTGCTTGGGTTTTTCCCCCAGCGCTGCTGAGAGCAGAGAGGATCCATATCCTTGTGCTCCTGGTGCTCCCACCCTCCCTCTGGCCAAGGAGGAAGCTTGAAAATCTCCACAAAGTGCTCAAGAAGCTGCTTTTGTGCAATAAAAAGATTACAGTAGGAGCAGATAACCTTTTTCCTTGGTGCACATCACATACCACCTCTGGCAACATCATGAGCTGCTGCTTGCAGTGGAGGTTTCCTCTACAAAAAAATAATGGAATTCTGCCACTCAGGTGCCTGAAGGGGAATGGACTGTCCTCCTTAATAGAAATTAGATCTGTACAGCCATTGAAACACCTGGCTTGGTTTACACTCAAATGCCACCAAAATATTCACATTTAATCGGGTAACTGTCAACACAACTGTCAAAATGGCTTAATATGAGAAACAAGGGCAATTTACTTTAAAATTAACTACTCAATTGGTTTTCATTTAAAAAGCAATGCTCTGACTCCATCGTGACAAGCCTGCTCGTTTTTCATCTGTGTTTTATGCAGGATCCCACCACATGTTACCATTTTCTCTCCCCACAGCAAAGCCCAGGGAACAAAAAACTGCTCTTCTGTGCCAGCCTTTTACAAGTCAGACTTGTGCAAAAGCCAGAAAGCCAGAATAACATAGATGTGATAAATAATGCACGGCCAGAGTGGTCACACATAATCTGTGGGGCTGGGAGCTGTGCAGCTCTTCGTTGTGCTCCTTTCAGTTTTGCTGGTTTCCTTTGACAAGGTTAAAAATAATCTCGTAGTCCCAAAATATGCATTTTCTTCCCATCGGTTCCTCCTCCTGTGCCCTCAGTGGGTGCTGAGGGTTTGCTGTGAGTGTGGATCCATTTACTCTGCTCTCAGGAGAAAAGCAGGATGCTGACAGCCCCGGTCCTGCTGAAAGCCATGGGATGCACAGCCGGGCCATTGGCATTTGCTGCTTCCTCCAGGCCATGAGATGGCTTTGATCTTGCACCCAACACACCCAGCCACCTTCGTGCAGCTCGTGATTCGACCCCAGGATGGGACTTGCACACCAGAGAATAAAATATCCTGCTAACAAGCATCCTTTTGGGGCTGAAGGGTGAGGGATGGAATGTTTGGATATCTGGATAATGGTATCCAACTGTCAAGAAAGAGCAAGCACGGGGGAGGAGCCCACAGGCTTCCCTTGGAGGAAGCAGAGGGAGTGGGAACCAGTATTTTGAAATGAAAAGTGAAAATGGTTTTAACTAAAAGAATTCAGAGCTGATTTGAAAATCCAGCTGCAGGAAGCCTAGTGAGCAATCCCAGTCCACAGGAGAGTGAAGCCAGGTGGTGTTCAGGCTACATCAGGCTTATCACAGCGTTTTAGAATCAAATACTTGGATTTTTTGGAAGAATATTGTGGAGAAGTGTCTGTGGGGTTTTTTGCTGTACCATCTGGTGCAGCCCAAGAGGATTGTTTGCAGTGAAGGAACTGAAGACAACAGGCTAACACGCCTTCTTCCTACACTGCTGCCAAAAGCAGAGCCCCAAATACACCAACTCCCTTGCCCCAGCGGCCTTGTTGTTCTCAAAAAACAGTTTAAGCACATTATAGCCACATCAGTGCCTTCTGAGATAGGCCCCATCTTTCTCTCTGCAATAGAGCAGAAAATAATTATAATATAGCACATGCTGTCACAGCTGGAGGCCAACCTGTGCCTCACATGCGAGGTCTATTGCTAAGCTTTCTTAGGATATGTAAAAAAAAGTGTAACATATTGGGGGAAAAGAAAAAAAAGGAGTCAGTGCTCTTCCTCGAGGACGAAAAGAAAAATGCAGACTGCAGAAAAAAATTACTTCAAGCGAGTGACCTGATCTCAAAAGAATTCAGGTACTTGTGTTCTCCATCACCTTTGAAAACACAGGAGGCAATCTGATCAAAAGAAGAATGGGATTATTGTAATTTGATGGTAACTTAACGGCTGGCCCCAGCCCATCTCTCTTTGAAGTCAGCGGAGAGATGGCAATTTCATTAAGTCAGTGACAGCTTCATGAAGCTCCAGTGAAAGACTGATACCCACGGCCTGTTCGCCCCTGGTTTAACCTGAGCAGCGATCACAGGTCTGTGAGAGATCCTCAGCGTGTGGAAGGAGGTTTTCCTGGGACAGCTACAGAGGCACCACACAACCCACGGCGACACAGCGCTGCCTGCAGGAGCTGCTTCTTCGCCTGTTTATCACCATCCAACCACTTTATCAGAACAGGGCTCTCACAAGCATGTAAAACCTGAACCAGCCATCATCCCAGCCAGGCTTGCTGTGGGAAGCAAGGGGACCTTCCCGCTGGCTGCCTCACGGAATTCTCGTCACTGCCGTTCAGCTCACCAAGAAAACTGGACCAGGCTTATTTTACCACGAATCCAATCCAAGGTTAAATGATGCACTGACTGCAATTACGTGTGCATCTCCCCATATTTTCATCTGGAAGGAAGATGTGGGATGCTGGACCAAGGCTGCTGCCACCTGAAAACCCCTCGGTGCAGGCAGTGACTGGCTCTTCTCCATTCCTGCGGGAAGTTGGCTCTCAGTGGCTTCTCAACACGGCTACAAGGAGATCACACCAGGACAACACACTGTTGTGTTTGAAAGGAGAATAGTGAATACATGGAAAAAAAGAGCACTCCATCACAAATAACTATTTCCCACAACTGATTACAGTCATTTTGACCCTTACGTAAAATAGGGCTCCTAACCTGCAGTGTGCTTAAAGTAAAGAGATAGGTGAGAAAAAAAGGTGAAGAAAACAGCAAAACTAATATTTTGAGTTTGTCTCCACTCTGATGAAATCAGGAGAGTGCTGGGAGAAAAGCATGATATTGCTTTGATACAAAAGGAAAAAGGATTCTGGAGTCCAGGACGATTTACAAGTTAGTGTTGGAACTTAGACATGTTTTTAATGACATATTTTTCAAAGCAGCCCATTGATTTATGATTTTGAATAAGCCAAGACCCAAGACCTGAATTTCAAGTAAGATTTTACAGTCTTAAAACCACAAAACCAATAAAGCAGCGACCAGTGTGGGCAATGGTAACCCCTGTCCCTGCTCTGATTACCTGCTCTGAGACATATCCATGGCACTTCACTGGACTGCAGTGATGCCTTCAGAATTAACGTGTGGAAAGGATTTGAAGGATTATTTGGAGTTCTGTGTTATGTACAAACTGAGGCCAGGAAATGCAGATAAATAATAAAGAAAACAATGAGGTTCCTTCAGGAGTGTTTCTATCACTCGTTCTTTGATTTAATTATTTGCCTGATTCCAGAACACAATCCAGAAACCACTTCTGATGTAAGCTGTTCCTTAAGCAGCAGGAATTGTGCATGATTTTGATGTATTGATTAAACTGCCACTGAATGATTTGAGATGAAGATTGAATACATTGAAAGTAATAAGATATGACTGAAGCTGAGCCCTTCCGTGGATTAGAACGGACGGCTTTTTCTGCCACACTGCTCTCGTTTATCAGAACACTAATAATGTTTATTACTTTAAGAGTTACAGCTCGCTGGTTAGATTTAGACAAAACTAAAGCTGCATGGGCTCAGCAAACCCATTTACTCTGAGACATTTAAAGCTGCTGGGCAAGGCAGAGTGTATGAAAAATGCTAGAAAGAAAAATCAGTGCTGCTGAGATAAAGCTGAAACTGCAGAGGCACCAGTGCAGGGGCAGCAGGTCCTTCCTGGACCAGCTAATCCCAAACTGGGGTACATGTCCTTCAGACCCACCTGCCAGTCCATCTGCCACCTCTGCACCCACAGACAGGGAGCATCTTCACAGCATTGGACAGCGAAGTCCCAGCTCCCTCAAAACTTGTATTTCCTATAAAGCACCAGAGAGAGATGGAGGTTTGTGTCTCTAAAGCATCTGACAGCGAGAATTCACAGAAAGACTCATGAGCTGCAACCAAGGCTCATTTTCTCTCTGAAAATGTGAGGGGAGTTATCTGAAAATATGGCAGGTTTAAATTTTCTGTGCTCTTTTTCTTCCTCCTGTGAAGTCTTCCTGACAACCTTCGCTCTCTGATTTCAGAAGATCCCCACAACCCCAATTCTGAGCACTCTTTCAGCTAATTACACAGCTCCTCTCTCAATAATGTAATCCCCGTTAATAATTTATGAAATATGTTTGAGTCATCAGACCAAAGAGGTCATACAAAGATAGTGACTGTGAAATGGAAAATGTGTTGCTCGGCTGCTTAATGAATTGCAGATGCATGCTCATAACTTGGAAAAACTGAAGCACATCACATTTTGGGGGACAATAAAGCCTTGAAGTGCATTATGGATTTATGACCACAAGCAAAGCTACAGCATAAAAAAAATATTGCCATTACCTAAATATGCAAAGATTCCAAGTATTCAGTATGCAAGAGGAAATGTCTACTCTTACAAGCTATTTGCAAACTAATGAAAACGAACTTTCCTGCATTATATGATCATGGAGCCTGCAAAGAGCAATTTGTACTTCAATGGGGATATTGTGGATTTCTGATTTCAGGGTCTGTTTTATCAGCCCCGCTGGCTGTGCCAGGGCTCAGCAGCCCTGGATGATTTGCAGAGTGCATGATTAGTCCCACCCCGAGCTGGGCTGCCCCTGGCAAAGAGATAAATGAATATATGCAGGTTTCTGGAGGGAGGCTGCATTTTCACTCAGTCCCAAGGGAATTTTAAAGGTAGCATTCCCTTCCGTAGCTGAACTGTCTACATTGATAAGCTGTCCCCATTTCTGAGCAAGTGCAAGCCTGCAGGGCAGAGCTGTGGGTTTGAAGTCTGTCTGTCCCTGAGGATGCTGAACACACACCTCGTGTGTCTCTGCTGTCCAGCATGGCCAGCTAAGGACAGGGATGGGAACCAGGAGGTTCTCAGCTTGTTCAGCTCCGGGTAATTGCTCCAACCATACACCTTTGTCAGTCATGCCAGGTGATCAGGCAGCAAATTTGGCTTTATCACAGCCCTGTTCTACGTACTGGAGAGTGAAGGGAAAAGCACGGCCCCCGCGCTGGGATTTGAGGATGAGCAGTTTCACGGGGTGCTGAATCTGCTGGGTGCCCTCCCAGGGACAGAGCTTCCATCCATCTGGATGAACAAAGCTTTAAGGACACAACCTTGTGTTATGTAGCATCAAAACTAAACATCGTCTGTGTTACAGGGCTGTAATTTATTTAAATTTCTCACTGAAGCATTACACCATCAAAGTCATAAACACTGAAAGGCCCATCTGCTGAGGCACTCGGGTGTGTGCAAGGGAGATAGCCACCAACATGCTCAGGTGGTAGCTGATAAACCACGCCTGGCTTTTGGGGACAAATCATGGGTTTTCCCCTGTGTTACTCTTTGCCACGAGCAAAACCCACGCCCTGTTTGCATCAGTGAAGGAATTTCTACCTCCTAAAGCTGTGCGGAG
>VZTG01001429.1:498081-554913 GCA_013397845.1 Melanocharis versteri
AGCACAGGTTTGTGACATCTCTATCAGCTTTGGTGCTACACAAACCACAGTGGCATTTGCTGGTGATGCCCATCACGAGCATCCTGATAGGAGCAGCTCTGCCCTCCAAGACAGAGGTTCGGTCATTTGGGATGAGCATTTGTCACGCACCCACCGACCCACCCCACTGCTCCGTTTGCTTCTTAGAGGTCCCCAGGCAACGCTGTCTGGTTTCACGGCTGTTAATTACTTGCGCCTAGTGTTAATTAGCTGTCTGCAGTCGGTCATGCCGGAGCGGTGACAGCCTGGGAGCCTCTCCCCACAGCTCAGCCCATGGGCTTTGCTCTCGTCCCCCCTCCTCAGCTCCCAGCCAGAACATTTCATTTTAGTCACGGTGCCAGAGGCCAGGCCCAGAGGACCTTTGAAATTAAACACTGTATGAAGTACAGTGGGGAGAAGAGGGAGGAGAAAGGGGCAATTTCAGCTCCTCAAGCGTGCAAGTCGAGAGCTTTTGTGATGCCTCTCAACGTATTTTTTTTCAGCCGACCACAAATCATGTCCTTGGCTGTCCAAGGGAACCTGTGTCTATGACGGAAATTTCCTCACTTGCCTTGCTTGCTTTCTTGCTCTCTATTGTAGCTTTGCTGCCTCCAAGACATTGTAAACAACTGAATTTTTACAGAAAGAAAGGGGTTTTTTTTGTTGCAGAAAAAGAAATTCATCCCTGATTTGCTAAGCTTAGAAACGCAACATCCAGAACAAATTCTCCTCTTGATATTTGCAGTTACCGGGGAAAAAAAAGTTCTTCATTCAAAGACTCTGTGATTGAAGACACATCACATGATTTTCAGCAAAAGAGGTTCATCACAGGACACATTTCCTAGAGGCATTATGTCTGAATTATCTTTCTTTTGTTAGGATGTTAAACAAAAATAAGTGGTTTGGAATTTCAGCTAACAGCTGTGAAATAGCCTGGGCAAAAAAAAATCACAGGGAGTAATTTATTCATCCCTTTCCACCTGCAAATTGCCTGACAACAGGTTGAATTCTTACCCAAATGTTACGGTGATTGTTAAAACATTACAAAGTTATTTTCACAAATGTTCCTTGCTTGGTAATTTCCTGGTGACACTGTAGATATTTGACATTTGAAATTCAAATTCCGAGCCCTCCTGAGGGGATACACAGATTGCAGGAGCAGACCTGTGCTCTGCTGCCTGAGCACACCTCAGATCTCTGCTGCGGTTGTCCTGATGGAACCCTAACCATTCCATGGGAATCCAGGTGATGCTGCAGGCATGTGCACTCCTGTCCCTCTCCAAATTAGGCAGTTCTGGTCCTAAATGATTCTGTGTTTTCTGAATAAGTCTTCTGTTTCTGTGAGGCCTAAATGAACTCTTTTTACAACACCTTTTCTTTTGCCCTCTCCCAGATTTTCCATCACTGCTTCTCAAAGCAAAGCAGGTCCACAGTGTTTCTTGTGCCCTCCACACCCCAGAGTTCCTTGTCCTGTGTCATTTCATGGGTCTGCATCGTCGTGTGTGTAGGCTGGAGTGTTTAAATGTCATTTACGGGCTGTGTGAGGTTTAGAAACTTGGTGATCCAAATGTGTGGTGTTTGGAGTGCTGGGAATTGCAGGGGCAATCGCTGCTCCATGAGAAATGGCACAGATAGGATTTTTAAGGCTCCTTGGGATGTGAAACAACAGCACACCCCAACATCCTGCTTCCCTTCACAGTGTAGGGGCAGAAGTTCTTTAATCAGCTCCTAAATCACCACTTTTGAGGCAGCCAAACCCCGAAGTGCTGTGTTGTGTCACCAGCTGCAGCCTCCCAGGAGCTGACACCCCAGCCTGCAGCAGGGTGACACTGGGGGGCTGCAGGGGTGACCTGGCAGCGAAGCAGAGACATTCCCTGGCGACAAACATGAGGATGTAAAAACACCTTTACTACCTGCAGAGCCAAGCAAGAGGGGAGAGCAGGGACTCGTATCTCTGCAGCTGTGTGCTGAATGAATTACAGGAGAGAGTGAGGGAATAACATTGGAATTAAAAGGCTTTAAGATAAGATGGAAAGTGGCAGCTGAGCCAGGAAGGCAGGATGGAAGTGGAAGAGTGTCTACGTGAGCCAGCAAGGCTTGGGGGATGCTGAGAGCAGGAGGGCTCCTCAATGCCAGGAGAAACTGCTCTGTGGAGGAAAGAGCAGCACAGCAGTGGCCACGCTGGGGATTCCTGCAGGAATGCTTCCCAAGGAGGTGTGGGAGGAACACAGAGGTGCTCCTCTGTTAAAAGGTAGCCTAACTCCAATGTTTTTAGTGGAGTTGTGCCACAAAATTCAGCCTGCTGCCACTGGGCCGGTGTCAGCGCTGGGGCAGGAGGAGGGAGAAGCTGCAGCTCAGTGACAGCAAATTCCCAGCACAGGCAGGGACATCAGCAGCTCTGGTCTGACTAGTTTGGCTCAAACTTTGGAAGGTATGGAAATACCAACCTGCTTCAATCTGAAAAAAGCCTCAGCACAGCTGGATGGCACAACTGTCCTTGCTGTTGCCTCAGCAGATATTGAGGGTGCCTGGCCTGCCTGACATCCACTCCAGAGACGATTTAAATAAGTTAGTGGATTGAACTGGATTGTGCTGATCTCTTTATATTGGCATTGCGGACCATCAGCTGTCAACAAAGCAAAATCTTAACAATGTATTTAAGGTGCTTTGATTTTGTGGATAGAGCTGTCAACAGCACTAAAAAAACGCCTTCTGTCACAAAATTAGAAAACTGTGCCCCAGGAAACAAAACGCTCAAAGGCCACAACAACCATTCCAAACTTTCCAGTTTGGGCTTAGCACTCATTTATTTCAGGGGAGAGGGGAGAGGTAAGAGGGCAAAACTAATGAGGAAAGGGTGCTGCATGGGTTAATCTTGTATGGAGGGGCAAGGGGGTGGTAGAGGAGATGCCCAGCCCTGGAAGGAATGAGAGTGGACATCCCCTGGGACCCAGGGCTTAAGGCAGGAGCGGGTGCAGGGACCCGCACTGACATCTGAACACAACATGAAAAATCACCTCTTGCAGAACCTGGCAAGTGGCTGGGGAAGCTCGGCTGTGCCAGCCAATTTGAGCTCAATCGGTCCGTAAGAAATGGAGAGATGAATCAACACAATAAAACACGGTGCAGCAAACCTGGGGGTTGTTGTGGCATTGGATCATTTGGCATATTGGGCTCTGCTGGATCTCCTGGAGCCACTGAGGGTGTGCAACACAAGGAGCTGTGGAGAGTGGGAAATGCTGAATGACCACACGAATATATCCCAAATTAAACCTTTCTACGTTGCCTTAAATGAGGCGAATTTTCCCTGCATGGAATTATTTACAGCACTGCTGGGCCATTTGACAGCATTGTTTCCACTCTGCTGGTCCCTGTCAGAATGCCCCAGGAGCATCTGAAACACAAAAACAAGGAGCACCCTCCCAGCAAATACAGAGCTGGCCTGTGGTAGGACAGGAAATTAAAAAATTCACTTTGTCATCTTCCAAGTGTGACACGACCTCTGCATCATGGGAAGAAATCTACCCCATAAGGTTAAATCACTGCTTATCTACTTAATGTCAATCAGACATTAAGCAGATTGACTGGGAGACTCGATTTATTTATTTTTAAATGAGAACCCAAACAACTTAATACTCCTTCTTGACTTAATCTGCTGGCAGGCTGGGTATCCAATTTATTGTGCTTGTTTGTTTGTTTGTGCCTCTTTTGGCCTGTTGGTTCCTGTGGAAGTGGATGTTCTGTAACTGGGCTGTTGTGGCAATGGATGAAACCCACCCAGAGATTCCCCTTGCTCTGCAGCCCTCTGCATTGGCTGCCCTGACTTTAGCAGCAATTTTTAAACACAGGTTCCTGTGGATTATCCACTTGCTCTGGTGAATACAAATCAAGTTGCAGTTAAGATTAAGATACAAGAATTTTCATATCTGGGAAGCGAACGATTATTAATGGGAAAAAAGTAGAAAAGTGGCACACAGGTGGCAAGGTCAGCGATTTGAATAAACGTCTGTGTGTGAAGAACACTGGATTTGGGGACCTTTTATGGCTTTAGAAAGCAGAAAATGTAAATCTAAGATGGCATTCACTAAACACAACCCAAACTGTTCTAATGCTTCCACATGAAATTGTCATTTTCTAAGCTGTAACATGTTAAGTACACCTAAGAATTAAAGCTGATTTGACACACCTGTACCCCTGAAATGAAGGATAGTGAGTCACCACCTCGCTTTTAGTCCCTTGATCCAGGTTCCTTACTAGATGGGTGCAGATAAAGGAGGTCAAAGAGGAACTAGCAAAGAACTGGTGACAATTTAATCACTGTGGTGATTACCAGGTGGTAATTAAAGGCTTGCTGCTGCGAGATCCTGTGTACTTTCTGTACCTTCCCAGACAAATTTTATACTGGTAGTGGATAAAGTTTTCTGAATTTGCAGGGTGGGATTTACAAAATTTACAATTTACAGGTGCAGGAGCCCAGGTAACTTGAGTTTTAATGAGGCAGATGCTTGTGGAAAATTTCTGGATGCCCTGACATGTTGTGGTCTAATCAGAGATTTTGTTTGTTTGTTTATACAGTACAAACAGGTGTAAATGCAGCTCCTCTTCTAGACATAAAAATCGATCAAAACCAGCCTTCTGTGCTAACTTGCACAAGCCAGAAAACAACAAAACTTTCCTCTGGCTTTAAACACTATTCTCAGTTGCAAGAAGAGAAGAAAAGAAGGCTGACTGTGGCTCAAGTGGTCTCACTGTGATACCTCCCAGCTCTGTGAAGCGCTTACAGTGCCCTCAAGTCAGAGGTTAAGAATCAGAGCG
Organism: Melanocharis versteri; assembly: GCA_013397845.1. NCBI lineage: Eukaryota > Metazoa > Chordata > Aves > Passeriformes > Melanocharitidae > Melanocharis > Melanocharis versteri. The sequence goes on from VZTG01001429.1 coordinate 502,915, forward strand.
GGCTTTAAGGTTTTGCCTGCCACAGTCTCCTGTCCCCCTGCCTCTCCCATACACAGACGCCTTCTGTATTATCCAAATCCTCCCTGCCAAGCACTTTTCTGACCTCTTCTGACAACCTGCGGGAAGTGGGGATGCCTACACTGTCATGAAGTGGAGATGAATATTTGCAGAAAGTGCAGACTTTATCCCCATTGTGGAACAAGCTGCAAAACCCCCGTGGGAAGCCGTTCAGGACTCGTTTGAAAGGGTCTCTGGCAAGGCCCTGATGAGCCTTAACAGCCTTCAGCAGCCCGACCCAGAGCTCCACCCACTCCCATGGCCAGGAGCCCATTTAAACTCAGCCAGGGGCACTTAATCCCTCTCTTCGGTCATGTTGGATGAGCGTAGCTGTGCTTGGAGTCTGCCCCAGGGAGCAAACTCCCTGTTTGACCATGGTTCCATATCATCTGTGAATTCCTGCTGGCCTTCTCTGCTCCCTGACGCTCTCTTTGCCAAAGGTAAGATCACCTATATCATATTCTTCCATGGCAAACGCTTACCTAATTTGCTCTTTAACCTCTGTGGAGCGTTTTTGCCACCGCTGCACTGCAGAAATGAGATTTTGACTATGTCTTGCTGATGAGACATCAAGGGGGCATCAAGAAGCTCAGCTTCTTTGGCGAGCCTTGTTTTTTTATTGAGGTTGGCTGGGATTTGAATCAGAGAGTAAACATGCTGCTGAAGTGTGGCTCATGGGAGCTTTACCATAGTAATTTTTACTGGTTTTTTTTTTGGTGGGGCAGAACACTTAATGTATGGCTTTATCTTCATGGAGCTACATGACACAGACTCATAGAATCCCTCCCCCTTGAGTCACAGCTGAGCTGCATGATGGACACGTTTGTAGGCTCTGTCCCTTGATGTGTGGAGTGGCTGAGACCCTGCGTGAGTGTAATTGCACAGTTCACTCATTCACCAGAAGTCATTTCAGAGTACCCCTGAAGAGCACTCCAGAGGCTGGGAGAGCTGATGGAAGGTCAGCAAGTTCATTTTCAATGGGTCACGGTCTGAGCTGGGTTGCATTACTGAAGAGACAGAGCAAATCTCGTGGGCTCAATGTCATTATTTCTCCTTGACACTGCCATAACAAAACCCTTTGGAGCAATTTCAGCTCTTACGATCAAATAAACAGGATCCAACAAGCAGGACTCTGTTTGTCAGAATTATGTCCATTGACCTCTGGTAATATTTTTAGCTGGTTAAATGCCTCTAGGGTCATGGTGTTCTCCATCTTAATGTGTCTTCCTAGACTGGCTGTGGAAAGGCAAAACAAAAAGCCCTCACATAAACGCTCCATGTAGCCATCAAGATATGTCTGACACCCAGCAGAGTGGCTGTGCTTCTGGTTTATTGCTGGCAAGTGTGCCTGGAGATAGAAGTTCAAATGTGCCCAGAAGACCTTCAGAAATTGAGGGATGCAGTGCTGCGGTGGGTGGAGTGCAGGGTGGTTGGACTGAAGGGCTGTAAAGAGCCACTTTGTGTTTCTCTCCCTTTCGTAACCTGCCTGTAATTGTGTGGAAACAGGAATAGGATTGCTGAACAATGAAGTGGGAGAAATGCAAGAAAAGCCCAGCAGATTGTGCTGTCAGCCATCAGAATAAGAATAATTTCTGTGAGAACAGTTTTAGTGATAGCAGGAGTAACACCCATGCCTCCAGTTTCTGTTGGTGTTATTGAGCATGGGTAAAGGTCTGTGAGAGCCTGTGTGGGACCTGGCTGTGTTTCTTGTCCTGCTGTTCTCCTGCAGACCTGCCTTTTCCTGAGAAACACTGGAAAAATTAGGGGCCCAGAAATCTAAACTGTGGAAAATTCTTTGGCTCCTTCTGCAGAGTTTATCTGCAGTCTCTGAGCTCAGCTATTCTCAATTCTGTGTGTAGGAGACAGGATCTCATTTGCAATACAAGCAGACAAAATGGGGAAATGGAATAGGTTCTGGAAAGCTCAAAGAATGGAGGTGCAGGGTGATGGCATGGGTAAAATTTAGGTTCACTTAGATAATTTTCATAGAATCATAGAAAGGTTTGGTTGGAAGGGAGCTGAAAGATGAACTCGTTCCACCCCACTCGTTACAGCCCTTCACCTTTCTCTAGACCAGATTGTTCAGAGCTCCATCCAACCTGGCCTTGAAATTTTAGGTCCTTAATTTTAGGCCCTTAAAGTTGGGTGAAGGCCAGAAAAGACCATCACAAGTCTCTCTGTAACATGGGAGACTGAACTGGCAGTGGGACCTCGGGTGTGTCAGACTTGTGGGAAAGAGCAAATTACCAGGACTAATGGTGTTTACAGTCATTATCAATTCTAATTGCCTTTACAGTATTTGAGAAGAATATCTGTGAACAGAGCCACATTTAAATGAAAAATAAAGATTGTGCAGCAATACTTAAGAGGTTTACTGTTGGACATAATTAGCAATCCTATTTTTTTGCCCATGTTTAGGTAATGTATTTATGTAGTTTAATACCTTAGAATGACATCAATGTATCTAAATTTAAGGCAGAGGATAACTCAAAAATAATTTAATATCAGGCAAGTTTGACCAAGGAGCTTTTTAAAGCACTGAAATGAAACGATCAGGAAAATGTGGTTAAATATTTTGGACAATACACAAAAACCTACGCCTGAAAACAGAGCAGGAGTTGTATAATGGTGCAGATGTAGAGGAAGGCATTTCAGCTGTGCCAGGCGTTGTAAACCTGGCTGGTGCAAATATCAGAAGTGCACTGGTGCCCCAGTGGTACCCCAGGAGCCCCAGTGGAAGCTGAGATTAAGCATCTACAAATGTGTTTGCTGAATTTGGACCTTGGATTTGGATCATGACATCTAAAGTTGGCATTACAAAGAGTTTCTCAGGACTCGGGGCTGCTGGTGTATTTTTGTAACAACACTTTGTGTGCTTTGGCAGTTAAGGTAAATGACATCATTTTACTCTATCTTTCTGCATTTTATTTACCTCATTTCCTTTTCTAAAAATACACAAATTTGACTAGTCAGTGATATGAATCTGAAAACAGACAAAAGCCAGCAACCCCTTGTCTTCCACGATGTTCACTTAAACCACATCACACCCCACTAATAGATTCTGCTTGCAAAAGGTCTTGATGAAGAGCAGACCCAAGGATATTTTGGGGAAGCAGAGGAAACCCCTCCCGTCCTTCCTCCTTTCCTTTAACTGCCTTTTGTTGTGGAGGAGGGTTGTGCTCAGGGGTGACCAGGCTGTGTCCTCTCTGAGCTCTGCAGAGCCACCCGAAGCTCTTTACCTGTCCTGCAGGCTCCAGTCCTCTGGGGTAGAGAAATGGGAAATCAGTTTGCACAAGTGGAATGTGTGGAGCTAAGACTTTGCCGACCAGCTCAGCAGACCTTTTCTGAAAGGGGGAGAAAAAACCTTGTAACTGGAAAAACATCTTAGATGAGAGCATCCAATTTTTTTGTTAGGATTGAGCAGCTTTTAGAATCTTCACGTTCTGGTTTAGATTTGTAACACAACAGGTGGCTTGTGGCATTCCTGGAGCTCCTGTGAGGTGACAGTGGGAATTTGGACCTGACCATAGTCTGCCTTGAATTGTTTCTAACATACTTTGTGCCCTTACTGTAAAGGTTTGTGAACATGTTTGAAACGCCAGCACTCAGATCCCATATCCCATCCAAGCTGTTTGCTCTCATTTTCTTCCAGAGGTTTGTGCTCTACCTAAGGTGTGCAGCTCCAGCATGTGAATGCTCATCTTGGTGTTAGGATAAAATCAGCCAACTTAGCTGAAATCAGCAATAAAAGCATTTGGAGCTAAGCAGGATGATTTTGTGTGAGAGTATATTCTGGTTTTTTGGTTGGGCTGCAAAGAGGGGCCTCCGGTCATGGAAAGTGGTTCATTGCTGGAGTGCTTATTATCTTTTTCCAGCTCCAGAGGAACCTGAAAGATGATTTTTTGTGTCAGCCAAACAGCAATTCTTCCCCCTACATCCCCCTAAAACTGGGTACCTGCTGCTAGCACCTGCTGGCTGAATGTTGGCTGTGCAGAGGCCATGAAATACAACAAATCTGTGCCTCACTATTCCTCAAATGATTCCTCACCTTAGGATCTGTACATGTCAGTGCCAAGCTACATAAACAGCTTGTCTTTACTGGGGTGTCCCAGAAGAGTGCTGTGATGGGCTGGACTAGCTGTTCCTTTAGCCTGGCATTGCACTGTTCATCCTAAATAATAAATGATGCCCACTCTGGCAGTTTGTACAGATTAGTAGCAGTGGAAGATCTCAGCAGAGAGGCAAAGTACCTTTTAAAACATTAATATTCCTTCTATGCTGTAAAGGGATTTTGGAAAGAGCTATGGTCAGAGCTGGGTCTGCCTTTCACACAGGGGAAAGTAGCATAAATTCAGCCATTTTTCCCAATCTGACTCATGTCTGTAGCCTTTAGAGATTTACTTAAGGAGTTGATATCTAAAAAAATAATGTTTCAGGGCTAGGAACGCAGGGATTCTGTTTCAGACTGCAAACCCTCAGGAAACAGATACATACATGTGCTGACTAATTGTGCTGCAATGCATTTAATCTCTGGAGTTCTGAACTGTGTAAATAGCTGTTGGACAAGGAAGGCTAAAGGACTTTGTTGTTGAGTCTTACTTCGAGTTCTGCTCCCCATTACCGACCAGAAGTGGAATTTCTCACCAAACCTGAGACATCTATTGTGAGCTGTAGTCTGAGCTAGCTTGGGTGAAAGTGGAAGAAATTCTTTGTGCCTTGCTGTGAGACCCCAGGCAAACTGCCTCTTCAGGTTTCTCTCTCTGTCCTTCATGTCTTTGGCTTTCTGCTCCAGAGGGCCAGAGCTGTTGCAGATTTGTCAGACACCTCCCACAGCAGGGTCCTGGTGTGGGTTGGTGTCTCAGGGTCAAGTGCAAAGCCAGCAGAGGTTACTCAGCTGAAGAATTTTGCCCTGCATCCCTTCATCAATCACACTGGAAGGTCTCCTCTGCTGTTGTGCGCTGCTATCACTCATTTTCTGCACGTACTTTGTTCAGGTGCAGCAGCAGTATTTTCTACAAGCTCTTGATTTTATTATAATACAGCTATAAACCAGATAAAGAGCAGTTATTTCAGCCACTATAAATATTGGCTGACCTTTTCTGCTCAGAGGAAGCTCGCTCCTCTGCCTCTAGATTTTGATTTAGGATTATTTGTGGAGGGCAAATGGATGCATACATCACATCAAAATATCTGTCAGTGTAATTTCCTCTAATGAAGTATTATATGCAGGAAGGAGGGTACGGTTGAAGTAGTAGGCAGTGATTTCTTGTGATATAGAACAATCTTTTTAGGGATATTGCATAGTAGCTGTTCATCTTCTGCAGTACAGAGCCCACTGGGAGTTGGTGGCTGATGGTATCTGGTAATCAGACAGGGATGAGACTCCTGAGACAGAGGTAAACATAGCTAAAATAATCTATTTGGTATTTCTAAGGAGCAGATAAACTTTCTATCACAGGGATGTGCAGGAAACTTGTAGTAAAGCAGACAGAAAGGAGCTGCAATATGCAGAAAATACAGGAGAAAGTTATGGGGGCTGATGTACAGTACCTGATGACCTGAAGCTGTTCTTGCTCTTGACTTGTGCCAATTTGGAGCAGAAGAGGCAAACGTTGCCACCTTCCTGGCAGTGGAAAATACCGGGGAACACTTCTCAGTGCCCAAACCACAGCCCAAGAGGAGATTTAAGGGAAGGAAGACCCCAGAAAAGTCAGATGGCAGCAAAAGCCAGGCATGGGGGCCCTGAGGTGCCAGCAGCGATGAGGGAGGAGCAGCAAGAGAATGAGCATCATTAGCGTGATTGATGCAGCAAGTACCAGGAGAGCACGAAGAGATCATTGCTGTAAAATGGCATGGGTGAGGTACAGCCAGGGAATGCTGTGCAGGGGAGATGGAGATGAATGCAAAATACCTGAGAGAGTCAAGCTGTGTTTATTGCTCTGCTTTCAGAAAAGCACCAGGTAGTCTGGCACTGCAGTCTGTAGATGTGATAAATAGGAAGACCCCGTGTTTCTGGGGCTAATAACTATTATTTGATATATGTCTATTGCTATAAAAAAAAAATCTCATTTTCCTAGGAGGCTCTTGTAAGCCTCTTAATTTTGGTCAAATGAATGAACAACGATTTGTGTGATTTCTCCAGGAACAGCAGCATACTCATTCATTGCAAAATGTTAGAGTGAATTTCTTTGCTACACAAGTGCTATTTTAGCTGCAGTGATTTGTTTTGTGGAATATACAGAACTCGCTATGCTGCTATTTATTGCAGACGGCGAGCCTGGTTTATAGCACCGCTTGCCAGCACCTCCAGTTGATCCGACACCCCCCAAACAATAGCCAGGCTGCGATTCATTACTTTAGGCAGCTCATTTCCATATGGTAATTAGGAGCCTGTTTGTAACATACCAGCATGGGTATTCCTGAACTCATCTTATTGTTCTGCTTCACGTCGCGAGGATGACAAAGGCTCCTTATGAACAGAGATAGCTGGGCTTAGGCAAATCCAGCCCCTTCCCATTGCCCTGGAGAAATCACCATCCATCACCTCGGAGGACATGACACACGGCTTGTGTCGGTATTGTGGGTTGCGGTTGGGAGCAAAACAAAGGCAGGGGAGGATCCACGGCGGCTCGGGGGAAGCTTTCCCAGGGAATTGCCGGTGGTGACCACTCGTGTCTGTGGGGAGCGGGGCCGGACCGGTCCCTCCCTGCTCGGGCTCCTGCTGAAGTTGAGGACCGGGATGCTCTAAGTTGCCCGTGTCCCCTGCGCTGCGCGGCGGCTGCGGCGCTCCGAGGGGTGAGAGCGGGGGACACGGGGGGACACACGGGGTGCGACCGCGACCCGCGCACCCACCGCCATCGGCCCCGCGGCGGGCAGCGGCTGCCGCTGCCGGGGTNGCGGGATGCGGGCTGCGGGGCACGGCCGCGGGCTGCGGCGGGCGATGGATGGGGAGCGGTGCGTGACAGTGCGAGCGGGCGCATCCCCGTGCGGACCGCCGGGCTCACGTTCGGCGTCTGGAGGAGCACGGGACCGCCGGGAAAAGCCGAGCCGGAGTCGCTCGGGGAGGGTGGAATTCCCGGCGGGATGCAGTGATGGGCTGAGGATCGCCGATGAGACCTGCTCTCGCTGGGGCGATGAGCAGCGCCCGGCTGTGGGGGCTGAGAGCATCACTCTGCCAGGCAGGGCAGACCCGCCGGTCTGGGCATCTGCCCCTTCATTCCTCTGGAGAAAGGAGTCGAGCAGCGCTGGGCTCAGCCCCGGCACCGGTCCGTCAGGGCTGTGGGCAGGCAGTCGGACAGGAATCTTTCCCTGCGGAGCGAGGAAGCCCTTCCTCCGCCTTTGTTACACTTGTTTGCCCGGCTTGGCCTCGCGTTCTCCCTCTTGCCCAGAATAGCCCTTTCCCAGTATTGTTCTCCGTGTGTTTCCTCTCGCCTCCTTCTTCCGCCCGTCCTTAGCGCAGGTTCTCTGCAGACCTGATACCCTGACACGCACTCTTCCCTCTCCCCTATGGCATTTTTAAGTCCAGACCTACCTTTTTTGAGAAAATTTTCCTTTTCTCTGAGTTTTTAGGTTTGACTTAACCTGCCATTCCATGGGTTTGAACTGAATTGAAATAAACTTCACTTAGGACCTGCTGCATAACAAGGATGAGATTTCTGGCTGCCTGGCACTTGATATCAGTTTGAAGTACAGTGAGCACTGTGTGCCTTCAGACTGGGCTTTCTAACCTGTCATTGCTATGATATAGAATAAGGTAATGCTTTACCTTTGGCCTCCCTGCTGCCTTTTTTTATGTAGATGGGATTAGGTGGGTCCTTGGCTAAATGAGCGCAGCCTTGCTGGATGTAGCTGAAAACTGTTAATGTTGATCACGTCGCTCCTGGAAACAAATTTGAGAGTGGCAGAGGGTGAGATCCAGGGAGACACCAGGTTAGGAGCTTGTTAGAGCAGTGTCTCCAAGAGGGTCCAGCCCTCACCTTCTGTTCTGTGTTGGTTTTCAGGCACAGATCCATTTGAAAGTGTTTGTGTCTCTGCTGGAACAGGGCAGTGCACAGCTGCTGCCAGGGGGGCTGTTGATTTTTCCTTTAGGGGATTGTGTTCTTTAAGCACTGCCTTTATTTAGAGCTTTGCCTAATGGGAAGCAAAGAGCAGCTGAGCTCATTCTTGTAACTTTTGCTGGATTCCCAATAGCCGCAGTGAAGTAGTCAAGGCTTTAATCAATTTTTACTTGGCTATAACTTGGGAAATCTTTGAACAGCCGCAGGGGCACTGGCTGGAGAGCTGTGTCTGCAGGCTGGGGAAGACTGCAGTGCTTGGGTTATGCCTGGCTCATACAGAGGCAAGGAACATTTGTTTAGAAAAATGTACCTATTTTCACTTTTGTTCTCTGTTTTTTAAAATTTCCTTTCTTGGAGTTGCCCCTTTTCCTCTTTTCAAAGAGCTTATTCTGCAGAAGTTACCAGTGCTTGCCTTGGAAAGATTTATATTTCCTGCAACAGCATGGATTTCAAGGATTGATCTGTTTTATAGGGAGATTCATCTTGCTGATTCCCTTGGACTTGCATGGGTGCAGCCACATCAGACTTGATCCTTTTAGTTTGAATCTGATGTATTCAACATGTAAAAACCATTGCTAAGAGTTTGCTCCTCAGTCCATTAGAAATATGCATGTCATCTTAGTTAAAAGAGATTGTACAGAAACCTTTCAGTGTGTTAACAAGCACTGGAATTCCATAATTTTGAAAACATGACAGGAGTGAACGCATTCCTGAGGTCTGAGATGCAGGTGACCATTTTTCTGTGGTTTCCTGTGGGAGTGCTGGGGTTGTGCTCTCTGAAGCTGGGTGTTTTCTGGGCAGTGAGATGAAATTGCTACAGAGATCCCCTGAGTAAAGGTTGTGAATGCATCTCAGCTACAGAAATCTCTTTCCTAGAGACTTTGTGCTATAACATAAACAGAACTCCACGCGCCACCTATGACTGATTTTCAATGTGTGTTTTCTGGCTCAGTCTTGTGACAATGTGGAAGTGAAGTGTGGCATGAGAAGACTCCTGTGAGTGTGGCTTTGAGTCCCACACTGTGGGACCCTGCTGATGTGGCCATGGTTGGGCATTCTTGGTCTAGGCAATTCTTGTAGTTTCTGGTAATTAAAGCAACAGAAGGTAAAAAGGAGGCCCACTGCAGGGCTTGCACGATTTTGAAAGAGCTCTTGCATATTTTCTGTATCCTATTTTCTTCCTCCAGTGCTTCTTAGCATCCAGTGAATGGCAGGGAGGAGGGAGGGAAGGACCTGGATAAATGGAGTATTCTGGGATCCAAGGACTCTGTTCGTGCCTGTTGCACCTTCCCAGGGAAGTGGTGGGCCAATGTGTCAAATGCATTTGCAAGCAGTAGTGTAAATTAAAGCTGGGGGATAAGCAGGTTAGAAGGTTAATGAGATGTCAGAACTTAATTGATTTTCCATACAAATTGGCTATAATGTCTTTTGTTTGCTTTTTTTCCCTCCCAGGATGCTGTGTTACAGCAGTTACATGAATATGAAGAGTAGCAAAAAGGGAGGGGGGAGTCCTGGCTGTTTGGAAACCAAGGAATTCTTGGTCGTACTCCTGAGAGTGGGCTGATGTGTGATTTTGGGCACAGCAAGGTAGCTCTGAATTAGCACCCTGCACCCCTGTGTCTTCTGAGACCTGGGGCTGTGGACTTGGTGATCCCTGAGCCATGGACAGCAGTGTGCCCTGGCTGTCACGCAGAGCTGTACAACCCCAGGGTTCAGAGAAGACTTTTATTTAGATGTGGTGTTGTACAGGCCAACCTAGGAAAACCAGTAGGAGAGGAGCTATAATTTGTGTTAAATGATTTCTAGGTCCTGATGTTGTCAGGCAGCATCCTCGTGAGGGTGGCACTATTCTTTCTTTAAGCCTGGCCTAGCTTTAATATCCAGAGGAAGGAAGCTGCAAGGGGAGAATGGCTTGCTAAAGATGTTGACTTTATTCATCTGACTGCAAGTGCCTGACTTAACAATGAGATCATGCTCAGGCCACCAATCTTTGGTCTTTTCTGTGTAGGTTTTCATTCTTGTTGGGAATACGTTTGAGTTAGTGGTCGGAGCCAATCCAGTTCCATGGGCGAGAGGAGCTGAGATCCTTCCAGCTTCCTTGGTTCCTGGACAGTGCTGGTGTTGCCCAGTGCCCCTTCCAGTCTGTGCTGGTTTCAGCTGACAGGTCCAGCTCAGGAGCAGCACCAGGCTCTGCCTGTCTGTGGTCTGAGCTGGGTGGCACAGCCAGCCCAGAGGGGTGGCACACCAGGGCAGGAGCCAACTTTGGACATGCTCTTGGTCACCCCTTCCAAGGATGCCATGGAGAAGCAAAGACATTGTGTGTTTTGGTTACATGACAATGAAAGTTACAGCTCCTCCTGAGCTCATTTGCTATGAGACCCTTGTGGTTAAATCACATTTCAGACTTTTCCTCTTGGATTATATACCGAAACATAAAGAATAAAAGAACAAATTCTCTAAGGGGCTAATACTATGTTTTGACTCGTGTTTATTCCTAACTGGACTACCACAGTGAAACAGCTTTTGTGCTTCACATGGAAATTGATTGCAGAGTGACTGTGAAGAGTTGCCTGCAGACAACAGTTTTCATAAAGCAGCTGTATTTTGATTTAAGGGATTCTGAGCAGCCGAGGACAGCTGCAGAGCGCACACCACTGCAAGGGAGATAAAGAAAGATCAAGGTTTTTAGACCACCATATCATCACAAGAAGGACTGATGGGAGGCTTGGGCTTGGCACCTCCACATTTGTAATCAGGCTTCAGATAAACCAGCACACGCCATATGCTGCAAGATTGGTCAATGCTTAAAACTATTTGCTGAGAATGACTCAGTCAAGAGTCGAAGGCAGGAAATAGGTTGCTGGACATCGTTTACATCCTTATCTTGTATTTGTCACCAGTAGTGCTGTATGACAATGTTTAGTTGTAGGAACAATTCCTTGGCCAGTTTGGAGCATGCATATCTTATTTTCTGAGCAGGCTGAGCAATTTGCCTCCAATGTAATGCTGGAAACCCAGGGGCAAAGCTGCTATTGTTTGGTTGCAGCCATTTCAAAGCATTAAGCCTTCCTCTTGCCCCAGGTCATAATGCATCAGTGCTTTCAGCAATGGTTAACAGTTCTGTGCTTAAATGATATAGGTTAGAGAACGGAGGGATTTTTGTTTTTCTTTTGCTATTTAAAGCAACACAACAAACCTTCATAACTCCTTCAGAATTCTAGTAATTTTTGAAAAACATAGAGTGCACATTGAGTACATGCAAACTGTAATTTTGGTCCTTTGTTTTCTGTGTAGCCTGTTTACAGGGCAGTGCCAGGAAAGGAAATAGTTTTATGTGATGGCCTCTCTGTTTAGAGGCTAAACTCTCAGTAGGTCAGCTGCATGTAGAGCTGACAAGAGCTTCAGATTTTCTGCAGTTGTCAAAACTTCAGTGCAGAAGAAGGGGGATGCTGAAGGGGTAGAAGAAAATACAGTTCCACTGGGGTTGTCTGTCAGTTTAACAAAGTATTATAAAAACGACTGTCCAAGAGTGTTTGCCAAGCTGCCCCAGAACTCAAATGTATGAAGGCCCAAACCACCCAGGCCCTTCACTCCTCTGCCAGGACAGGATTGATCACTGCTATACTCCTCAAGTTCAAAGCTGAGCTTTTTCAGACCCTTTAGGTATGTGTTGAGGTTGCATGGTCGAGTTATTGAGCCAAAAGAATCCTTTCAGCTGCTGCTTGTTGGCCTCGGAGCATGCAGGTGATCAATTATTGCAGTTATTGATCAGCAGTGATCAGCTCCAGTGGTCACAGCCTGGTCAGGCTCTGCTGTGTGGCCGTGCCTTCGCAGTGGGAGATGGGCATCTAAAACCCTTTAATATATGTAAGAAATGTAGCCCTACAGTTTTTCTCATGCTAATGTCTGAGCTATCTTTAGTTCCTTTGAAAGACACTTCCATAGGCTGGTTAATCTCCCTGTATATAAATCTCTTTCATACAATTAATCCTTTATTTTTTTCAGATCCCATTGTAGGGGAGAGATGGTTTAGAAACAAATCCATTTACCTTGTGTTGCATTGAAAACAAACCCCCTGTACTTGAAAGCAGAAACAAAGCACATACATAGACACTTTTTCCTGCATGGTCTTGGTTATTATTGCTGTGTGGTGTGAAAATTAAAGATCTCATAGAATGTTTCTCTCTGCAAAGAACTTCCCAAGAAAGAGATTGCTTTCAAGGCTTTCAGTCCTGAAAATTCTTATGGGAAATCAAGCAACAAAAGATGGAAAACTGACAAAATCTTGACCCTCCTGAAGTAAATGGGAATCTTAAGACCAGAATTTGGCTTGGAGTTTTAAGTAAGTATCTCACTGGAATACTATATTTTTGTGCTTTTAGAGATACAAAATTGAAGTTTTACTGAAATACCGGTTCTCATGTGTTACAGCTTTATGAATAAATGATCTGGCTGATTTTTCCCCTCTTTGAAGTGAAGGATAAGATTAGGAAACAGACGCCTGGAATACTCAATTATTTTTAAATAGTATGTTAAACAGATGAGCAGAAGTTGGACATCCTTTCCCTTCTTTCTCAGCAAGTCCTAGAAGCACTTGGAGAGGCATTAGAAGTATCTGGGGACAGAGACCACTTTGTCTAGTTTAGAAAGAAGTCTGAAAGTAATAAAAATAATCGGTGGATATTTCTGGGGAGTGTTTTCACTGCAGTCAGCCTGCCCTGGCCCTGAGAACACGGCAGAGGCTGTTGCTTTGTAGTCAGACCCTGTGGAATAATTTTGCATGGCCATGCTCATTGCACTCTATGCTTGGGTTTGAGGAAGGGGTGGAGGATGAGAGATGGAGTAGGAGGCTGCTTTAGAACTGGAAGAAAACTCAGGTTGGAAAGGTGGACAAGGGTCTAGAAAACCAGGAGGAAGGAGAGGAGAGCAGCTAGGCAGAGTCATTGTTATGGACTGGTCATGGCATAGAAGGAGCTGCCATCTGAAATCCAGCCTTGGGCTGAGATCACAGCGTGCTGATGGATTTTATGTGACAGAATTCCTCTAGAGGCATTGCAGTGCTAAACGTATAGGTTATGGGAACACGGGTCCTGCATCCGTCTTTGCAGCCCTGCTTGGATGTCATGGAAAGCAGATGTACACATCTGGTAGCTGTTGTGCGAGGGGCTGAGTCCAACCAGGAAAGAAAGCAGTTCTCATAAAGGTAAAACATCTTAAATCTCAAACGGGGAAGAAAAAAAGGTAGGGGTGTGCATGTTTAAGATTACACATTGACATGCTCTATCATGGTGTTTGTTTCTGAAGGTGATAATGATGGAAAAATGTGTGTCTGGAGCTTAGGAAGATCTCCAGGCTGTCTCTAGTGCATGGAGAGTGCCTCTTACTTTCTTCTCACACTTTATCCCTACTCTGTCTTAGTTTAGACTTCTTTTCCTCGTTTAGAAAACAAACTACAAACCCCTCTGGATTGCAGATCCAGCATTTTAAGCACATTTAACTCCGACACTGAGTTCCCCCTTGTGCATAATATCGAGGAAATGGCTTTGTTTGCAGGAATGCTGCCTGACAGCAGGGCCTGGCTAAAAGCAAATTTTAAATGACCAAAATCTTAGTAATACTCTCTCAGTAACATGACTGCACCACACAGGAGAGCTGCATGTGGAGCAGAAATGAGAAGCGTGGGAACTATACAGGGATGTGCTGCAGGAGGAGTCCTCCTAATCGGTACCATATTACTCAATTTTATGGTAAAATAGGCTAAGTGTTTCAAATCGCTTGTTTCTCCTCCACTGTCAAAAAAGCTTAGCAGAGAGCTCACAGAATCTAACATTTTAGCAGCTAAAGCACAACTGGCATTGATTGTAAGCATCCTTACTAGTGGGTTGGAGAGATGTGGATGTATTGTGTAGCTGATATAGTAGATTCTGAATGCCTGGACTTGGTTCATCCTTCTTGCTTTCAAATTTTTTTCTTTTAAATCAAGGCAACAGAATTTCTTCTAACTCTGCTGTTGCCTCAAACACCTTGAAAATCAGCTGCATCTTTTTCTGGTTTAATGGTCTGTACTGTTGTGTAGAAGAGAAAGTTTGGAGAAGGAACCTTTCTTCCAGCCCCACCTGATTTAGCTTTCATGGGAGGCAGAAATGGGAAGCTTCAGGAGGTGTCTGCTTGGCAGCCTTGAGGCTGATGCATTATCTGGCACAGAGTTACGTGCTTATCTGTCAGTATTTCCTAGTGCTGACCGTGTGAGTCTGCCTCTCTTGGCAGCAACAGAACTCCTTTTCCATGTTTTTGCCTTCATTGCACTTACAAGAAAATCACTTGTGAGGGTTGGCTGTGAGTATCTGCTGGAAATGAGAGAGGAGTCATCTAATGATGGGTTTCCATGAAACAGAAGGTGAAATGAAGTTGAAATGTAATTATGTTGTGTTAGTTGGGGGCATTCAGGAGCCACCAGGAAACTTGGCCAGCTGTTTCTGTAGGTAATGGCACGAACCTGATAAAAACACCGGTGTCAAGGCTTCTTCAGTTTATCCCTTAGATGAACTGATTATCACTGGGGGAAGGAGAGAAAATCACGGGCTTTGTCAAGTGAGCCTGACAGTGGGGAAGGGAGGAAAGAGAGGAGGGATGTGTGCATTCTGGGGGTTACTGGTGTATGATACAAGATCTTACTTCTCCCTTGTAATCCTTGCTCATCTCTGAAAGTTTTAGTGACCCCTGCTTCAGTACTACCCACAGGAGTATTGGTTTTGGATGCACTGTGAGTGGTCCCTAGGGATGGAGATTTCTTGATTGTCCACCCCTAGTCAAGGAACGATGTGGGTCAAAGCCATGTGGGTACGTGGTGGGTTTGGAAGGGAGGAGAACGGTCTTTGGGGTGTGTGTGTGTGTATAAATCCATTTTTATCCCTGTTTTGGAGTACTTTGAAGGCTTCTTGCTCTCTGGAGTTAACTTGGCTGCTGACTTGGTTCCTTCCACTTTAAACACAGGGGAGCTGGTGTTTAGACTAATTTTAACCTCCTCGTTCTCAGCCTGAACCTCTTTTTTTAACCCAGCGTGAGTAGCTTTGATGCTTAATGACAGAAAGTTCTGTTAGCAGTGCGTTAACATCTTGTCTTTCAGTAGTTACACCCTGTCAGAGCATCACATGCTTTTTGGGGCAAGCTACACCTCTTCTCCCTGTCTGAGAAATCCCTTTCCCTGCTCTAAACTCCTCCATAATACTTGAATGGAGCCTGGGCTTTGCAGCAGCTGAGATACAAATGTTTATTCAAATACATTTGAGTGTGTCATCTTTGCTCTCATCTCCAGCATAGCTGCGTGGGATTTTGGTGGCACCAGGAGTCAGACTCCCGCTTTGCTTTAACAGTTGTTGCCTCCAGCTCTGCTGTTTGAGTACAGAGCGGCGGGGTTTGCTGCGTGCCAGACTGTGTGTCTGGCACTTCCTCTGCACAGTTGTACTTGTTTGGTTTTGTTTTTGCCTGCTGGTGGTGCTCTGTAGTCCCGTCCTCCTAAAATAAAATGTGGTGGAAGGAAAAAAAAACGACAAAACCCAAGCGAGTAAGAAGAGCCATGGGTGGGACTGAGCTGGGGACAGCAGCCAGAGGAGGGACCAAAGCAAGCCGTGTTCTGCGGGGAGCAGCGAGCGTGGAAATGCTCCAGGGGATGAACTGCCTGGCACTGCATCCTTAGAAACTCTCACCCAGCCAGTCCAGGTAAGTGGAAAGGTAACCTGAGATTCACATTGTTGTGCTGAGTGGGTGCAGTCCTGCGGGCTTGGGGAGAAGAGAGGTGTTTGCTTTCATGGCTCTTTGTATCAGCAAAGAAGGATGTGTCATTCCTTGCCCTTACTGGTGCAAAAACATGAGGATAAGCTTGGGAGATGTGTTCTGTTCTCTCTGAGTCTTTTAGAGATGTGCCTTTTGAAGGTTGCAGGCTCAAACCCCTGCTTTGAGGTGCCAGAAGTTGCATTTAATTTTTTTTTTAATTTAATGTGTCAGTAATTTCTACAGTTGCAGTCCAGCCTTCTAAATCTTGGATACTTGGAGTCCCTGATTAACACCGAGGTGTGCTGGCCTAGCCAGGTGTGTTGTAACAGCTAATCTTAAACAACAGTGGGCATACTTTACTCAGTGGTGGAGCAGGTAAGTGCCTTCAGTGCTCAGCAGGGAGGTAGGAAGAAGGCCAGAGACTACAGTCTGATCTAGCTGTGTTGTCCTCCACACCTGTCCAGCTGCAGAGCAGTGGAGTCTGGCCCTCACAGCCCCAGATTTTAGGTGTGAGCTTCCCTTTACCCACGTGAGTTTGTATCCTCAAGCTGCAAAGTGGGGCTGTGCAGAATTACCAGAAGTGAAAAGCAAATGGCCAATAAGCTGTTAGCAAAAATGTAGATCCTGGTTCCTTTCTCACAGGACTAGTCTTGAAATCAGGAGGAGGAGATGGAGCCAGAGGTGTGAACTCCAGTCATTCCCATGCAGAACATGCTGGTGGATCTCACACAGCATCTGCTGATGGCACCGCTGGCTGTGCTGCTGGGATGTTCCTGCAGCAGCCTGTTCACCCTACTGAAAGAAGTAGTCTGGTAGATTGTTTTACACAATTAACTGCAGAGAATAAGAGGAAAATGGGATATTTGTTTCCTCTGAGCATCCTACAGGACAGCAGGGCATAGGGTGTATTTTATAACCACGTGTGCTTGTGCTGTATTTGTACTAAAGGGCTGTCAGTGCTCACTCCCACCGGAGTGCCAGGATCATACTGTGGTTAAAATGGATTTTCCTGGCAACTTATCACTTGTGCCTGTTGCCTTCCTCTGCAAAACTTGTCCAAGTAAAAGCAGCACTCTGGGTACGATGGGAGAGTAGTGCTGAGCCTCAGGAGGTGTCAGGGATGTGCTGCAGGAGTGTTTGCGTGTGAACGCTGGATGGAGAGGAGGGGGATCTCTGCCTCACATCATCTCCCACTGTTCCACCCAGCACTTCCCAATCCTGTGCCCTGGAGCCATCAAACCACAGGGCCTCTCCCAGGCCTGGGGAGGGGGTTCAGGGCTGCTGCAGCTCCCGGAGCAGGCAGGAGTGGAAATTCCTGTTGTAGAGAAAAAGATGTCTGATAACACTCTAGGTATTACTCTGCCCAAAGCAGCTGATACACTTTTGGAAAAGAATGAAAGGTTTGGGAGGAGGAGGAGGTGTTGTCTGAGGAAGTTTGTAGTAGATGAATGATAACACCTGTGTGTAGTCTGCTTTCTTCCTCTGGGGCTAAAACAGGTGGAAGATTTGCTTTCAGCAGCGATGCCCATCATCTCAGGCTGGAGAGACTTTCAATGTCCCACTCAGTCCCTGATAGCACTGGCTCTTTGCAGGTTTTGACTGGGTTCTGGAGGTCTCAGGGTCAGTCCTGATCCTGGTTATCATGTTGCTTTAGCATCACTTACTCCCCAGAAAAAGAAGGAAAGACCTTTTGGAATTAGCTCATCTTAACTGTGTTTTTTTTTTTTTTTTTTTAATCCTGAGAAATTCTGCAAGTTTGCAAGCCTTACCTTCGTTTGTAGAATGTGAGAGGTCGTCCCCAAGGCTTGTGACTTTAAATTCAGAGGTAAATTCTGCATGGAATGTGAAAGATATTTGTGCATAGGGAGAAAAATCATGGAAAGTTAAAAACAAAGCAAAATCTGTTTTTCCTGTGCTTTTGAGGAATTGGAAAGATCTGCTTGAAATGCTTCCTTGGTTTAGTGGTCTCTTATGTGAGCTGGTTCTTGTAACTGGTGGGGTAACTTAGAGTAAATGAGTTTTAAGGGCTGCCATTCTGAGTCGAGGGGCTCTTTACAGCACAGGCCAGGGCTGCAAATGAACATCAAAGCACGAGGGGGTTTGCACAGGGCAGTGCAGAAAACCCATGACAGATGTTGGAGGGGGCAAACCTGCAGGCAGGAGGACTCCTTGGTACGGTGTGAGGAGGAGTGATAGCACAGAGAGCTGAGAAAGCAGGTACGAGCCAGCTCTGGGGATCCTGTGTTAGGAGATTCTGAGATAAAAATCCCTGCCAGGCCCCAGGACTTTGGCTTGAAAAATGAGCAGAGCGTTCAAGGCAGAGCAGAGGCTTTGAAGCAGATTAATCTTGGACCAGACACACTGACGGGATGCAAGGGGGTGGACTTCTTTGTAGTTTTAATGCAGTTCCTCAGCATTAGCATCTCTCTCCTAGTGGCTGGCCTGGGCTGTAAGAAATATATTTGTATTTGTAACAGTGTCCATGTGTAACTCTGTCACTATCTTCTGCGTTACTCTGACGTTCTGTTCCTTGAAACTGGGGTTTTTTTGTGCCTGGTATTTTTGTGCCTGGTCTTTTTGTGCCTAAGCAAGGTGTTGGGTAAGGCATGGCTCCTTCCCCTGGTGGTGGGAGGAAGGGTTCCGAGGGGTTTATTCATGGTCCTTTGTGCCCTTCTCAAGGACAAAAGGTTTTGAAAGTTTTGTGTTTGCCTTTTCACTGGGCAATTATTTCCAGCCAGCAATTTCTCTGCAGCTGTGACACCCATGTCCAAAGGGAAGATGGGGAAAAACAGGAAGAAAAATTTAATTAAATTGAAATTTACCACTGTCCAGTAAATTCTCAGGACTAATATGACGCTAATATAACATTAGCAATGGCTTCATTACCACAAATCATAGCTCTTCTCATGCAGGATACTTTTTTTGCCTGCGAGAACCTTCTGGCATGGTTGCAGCTTCCCTTTTGTCTAAATAATACAGTTGAGGGCAACCACTTACTGGGATAAATGTGTGGAGTTTAATTATATTGATTAGCAGAGCACAAAATCAGTGGTGTCCTTGGTTTTGGTGCAAACCAGCAGCAAGGCCAGAGCTGTCCTTTCAGACTCTGCTGCTGCCATTAGAATCCAAACTGTTTGTGTGAGCCGGGCAGGAATGTGCTGGTATTTACCCAAATTTTGAAGAAGACACTTAGCAGAGGAATGTTCTCTGCGTGCTCGCCATTCTGCTAGGAAACACTGCATTTAAAGGAAACCTCAAACAAATATTTGGAAGGTCGGGGGGGCTTCAGAGGAACAGCACGTCCTCCAGATTTTAGGGAGAGCAACTCATCCTCACACATTCAGTTGTGTCTTGTCCTCTGTGCAAGCTCTGTCCCAACTAACGCTGCTACCTGGGTGGTTACAATAATCCTCTTTATTTCATTTTAATGTCTGTGTGAGTGCCTGATATTCAGAATGGGATTAGGAGAGGTGAATTGCTGCTGAAATTGGTAATAACAGAAAGCAAACCTGTCTGACAGCATCTGCCCTGTGATCTTCAGAGAGCAGGTAAAAGGATCCTTAATTAATATTTGCCAGGGTGGGGTAGTGTTTTTGAGAAGAATTCATTTAAGAAAGTTACAGCATGAATTGTTGTTGCCTGAGTTAGAACAGCCTAATGAATTGCCATAAATTAGCTCTGAGCCTATAGGGAATGCTGTGTTCAAGGAAAAAAAAGTTGTAAGGATTGCTCTAGGCTGAAGGGAGGGAGCTGACTCAGAGAAACTTGTTAAAAGTAAAACTGGAGTGTGGTGGTTCTCAACTGTTGTCAAAACATTTCCAGAGGCTCTTTGTCCTGCTCCTGTTTGGCTGTTCTGCCTCCTGTCTCCAGGAATCCCCTCCAAGCTGGTCGGAGGGTCTGGTGCAGGCAGGATGTGCCTGTCACGGTTGCACAGGTCCCAGGCCAGTTACTCCACAAATATTTTATCTGACTTGTGTCCTGGATTGCTGCACATCCCTTACTAACAACTGGCTGGGCGACAGAAAGTGGGAAGCTGCTGTAAAGCAGTGGATAATTAAATACTTATATGGAGACTAAACTGACGTTGCTCCCCAAGAAAAAGCCTCGACAGACCCTTCTGCTGGCTGCTGCAGTAACACAAACTGGGCTTCCCCTCGGTGAGGGCTGTGCTGTGGTTCAGCAGGGGCTGCTCTCCTGTCTCTGCTTCAGGGCTGTTGATAAATGTGTCCCCTCAGCTGCTGCTCGGGAGGGGTGAGCACATTGCCACTGCAGGATTTATAGTGTATCTTATTGCAATTAATCCAGCACCTTGCTTGGAACGAGTGTGGGGTGGATGGAGGGCAAGTTTGGAAAACCAAAGATCCCTTGTGTTGCCATGTTGAGAATGGATCTGGGTGGCTTTACCTGTGGGACAGAACCAGTTAGAGATACTGCTTCCCAAGAAATTGCTGTCCCAAAGCGAGGTGCTCCTCTTCCCAGACAATAAAACCACAGGGGTTATTTGAGTGAGAGGGAACAAGTACCTTTAACTCGGTGCAATTGCCTGGGAGGGTTAACAAGTTTGTGATGTTTGTGATTTAGTGCCCCTGTGCTGCTATTCACTACCGTGAAATTCTCGTGTTAAACACCCTTTCAGCTTTGCCACTGTGAAGGTGATGAAAACTTTATACAAAATTTAAAGTCTCAAGTGAAGCCTGTAGAAATTACCTGAATAACTTGGGTAGTTTAATACCCATCTCCTGGCAGCACCAGCTCCTTCACAAGCTGATTTTCAAAAGTTCTGTGTGTGCTGGGAAGGTTTTTCCCAAGAAGTTTTTTTTCAACTTGGTTAGAAACTGGCTTGTGTCCAGAAGTATCCAAGTGGCTTTGAGTCCTGGTAAAACTCCAATTTATTCAGACCTTGCTCTGGAAAGGGCCAAATATTGTCATGCCTTTGGAGGTGCAAGAATTTAATCATCTGTGTGTTTGGCTTGCTAGAGGAACAAGCTGAATTGCTGAATTCATGGAGGACGAAAAAAAACCAGCTGTAACATAAACCAAACAGTATTTCTAAAGGCATGATGTCTTGACTGAATGGTTTTAATCAGCATAATTTGAATACTCTGTCATTGCTTAGCAAACAAAGCCCTGGTTGGCTCACAGAGATACTGAATAAGTAAAGCAGGCAATATCCCTGCCAGGGTATTCTTATCTTCCAGTTTGGTTCCCATCTGTGCACACAAGTAGGATGAAATTGGTGCATGCAGAGGAGGTAAGGGGAGCTCTTCTGCATGAGTAGGGAGGTGCTCGTTTCAGATGTCTGCCCAGAAAACAGCTGCCTGTCTGTGAAAGGGTTTGAGGCTCCACTTCTAGAAAATAGCCTTGGGTACCTCCTCATTTTTGCTGTGCGGATTATTTGGGTTTAAGCATGTTGTGAGCAGGGAGGGTTTGGTTTAAAACAACAGCTGGGCAGAAAGGTGGAACCCATCAGGTGTGTCTTAAAGATTCATTTAAGGAAGAAAAATTGCTGACGTAAAGCTGGCTGTGTGTTCTTAGATGCATGCACAGCTCTGCGGTGTAAACAGTGTCTGCCCCTTGTTCTGACAGTGTCTGGGTGAAAACCTGGACTCCTCACATGGGCACTGTTAGGCAGTGTTGTACCCGAGCTCACTCTTTCTGCAGCTCTCCTGCTTGCTTAGAGTTCGATGGAAGGTGACAAGTGCTGGAGGAGAGGTGTTCCCAGAGGTTGGGCAGTGACCTCCTGCAGTGGCTGTAGGTGCTCTTACCTGGCAGGCAAGCCTTGGCTTGCTTCCCCGTGGGGATCCCAGCACTGCTGAGGTGCTGGCAGTGTTACCTGGCCCTGGGGAGAAGGTGGCCATGGGATGGGCACAGCTCCCAGATCAGAGTGTGGTGAAGCAGGAGGTTTGGGCGAATTGGTGCTGCATGAAATGAATGCAAATAGCAGAGGAGATGGAGGAGGAGGAATCCCCATGGCTGTGGAGTGTTGGCAGGCAGGTACTTGCCCAGTGCTGCTCTGTAGCTGCAGACCTACGGATCTCAGTCCTCTCCTTCCAAAAGGGGGTGTAAATGTAGGCCCTGAGCCAGGATTAAGCCCTGAACTTTCTAACAATGTCTTTCACTGCCTCACTTTAAAAACAATTTCTCTTAGTAGGCAAAGATCTGCTGTTGGTGTGTCCGAGGCGAAGGTGCAGAGCACACGTGGGTGTGCAGGAGCCCGTCTGTGAGCAGGAATAACTGCACAGCTGCTCTCCAGGAATTCCCATAAATCTAGCTACTTTTGCAGGTGGTTGTGTTGGTGGCACAGCCTTGTGTGTAGGGAGACTGTCGTCTTCTGATGTCCCTGTATTTCTGAAAACTGACCACTAAATTCCTGGTACTCTTAAACGGAGTATTAATTCTCCAGGCTTTCCAGGCACATCGATGCTGTTGTGCAGGGATGTGTGCCAAGGTGTTCTCATTCAAGCTGTTACTGAAATCTGACACTGTTTGGAGCTATCTGGCTTTCAGGGTTGCTCTGAACCAATGAACCTGGGTTGCTATTTAAATAGAAAGATTACTTAATCCAGAGATCTCTCTTAAAGAAAATCTAAACCAGCACCAAAATAACCCCAGAAAAAGTGATGCTGCTGCTTTGAGGGAGGAGAAATATGACAGAGCAGTGTCTGTGCCTTTGCTAAATTATACAGGGAGCAGGAAAACTGCTGTTTGCTGATGCTTCTCTGAGTTACGACCACATTATCCTGGTGTGTGTGTGCTGCCGGGCATGGCGAGTGCAGCTGTGGGGATACAGCTTCCTTAATGGCTCTGCTGTTCTGCAGTGATCCACTCACTGGAAATCTTACCATTTATTTCACTTGCTGCATACAATCTTTGCTCTCAAGTCGTCTTTTCCCTCCTTGTTTCAGGCTCTCTGTTTTGGAAACCGTCACAAGGTATTTTCAGATTAATCTTTCTCTCTTCTCCCCCTGCAACCTCTTCCTGCTCATCACGACGTGGTCTCTGGCTCTTTTCGAAGCGGTTTTGCTTCCTACAATCCTGAGACAAAGGAAAACCCACCTTCTGTTGGCTGGTTTCAGGCCAAGCCTGCCTTATTTAAAATTAGTGTGGGCATGTGCCAGAAAGGAATCCCAGGTCACAGTGCTTGAATTACCATGGTGCTGGCACTGGCTGTAAAGGGAAGAGTGAGAAGATACACAAAATGGGTTGATATTTTCATGTCTAGCTGTGTATTTACAGGCTGTGAAAGTTTATAGCCATGCACTGGGAGCCAACATGGGTAGGTAGGATAAATTCTCACAGAGGCCCCTGCCAAGATGGGAACAAGGGTGATATCCTGCCTGCATTTCTTGGGCTGCTGGCAGGCAAGAGCAGCAAGGTCACTGATTTTCCCAAAAGGGTTTTGTTTTATGAGGATGTTTGTGGCACATGTTCTGCCCATGTCAGTGGATATGAAGAGCAGGTCAGCCCTCTGCTGACATCTCCTTGGCCCAGGAACAGTGTCTGTGCATATTGCAGGGCATGTTCAAAAAAGCATTTCAGAGCCTTTTCCTTCATTTAAGATAGGGTAAGGAATATAAGCAGCAGGCAAAACTTGCAGCTGGGTGTTTTGTTGAATGGCTAGATGTGGGTTTTGGGACAGAAAGCTTATTACTCTCTGATTTGTTGGTAATTGGGGTCCTTTGCCTGCACAGGTAGGTAGGTCACTGTGGCAGGAAACAAGCAACATGATGGTGCTGTAGAAAATATACTTCTTGTTTTTACAGCGTCTTCTGATGTCTGTGGCTCTCTGCCCTGGGGATTGAACATTGCAGGACAGGCCCTTTTTCCTGGGGGGATGAGTGCCTGGCCCAGGTGGATGAGCAACTTGCCAGGCATCGGGTGTTGGCCACTCCTGCTCCCACACAAGCTCCTGGGGACAGTGGGAATCCTCCCTGCTCTGGACAGTTTGTGACATTCACTTGCTGCTGCCCCTCATCTCCAGCTCCCTGGGGCAGTTGGACTTTCCTCCCCCTGATTTGCAAAGGGGTGGGCTTTCGTTTTCCCCTCTGCCTGGTATCTCCAAGAGACCTTTGGAGGGTTGGTTTGCCTGGGCCGTCCCTTAAACATCCCTTGTTCAAAAGACACCGCCACAGATGTTGCCCCTCCCGCCACAACAACAGCTCCACACTTTGCACCTGTAGTGAAAACACTGGGGAACAAGTGCCACTGATGTGACAGTGTGCCACCAAGGTGAGCAAGTGCCATTTCCTCCAGGATCCTTGCTCCTGGATCCGTGCGTGCCTCGGCAGGAGTGCGGCGAGCGCGCGCTGCCGCAGTCTTTGTTCCTGGTTTATTGGACCTGTCTAACAGCAGGGCTGGGATTTGCTCTGCCAGTGTTTCTTCTGTCTGTTTAATAATAGGTGCTTGTGGGCATCTAATAATCAGACCCAAAATGAAATGCATGAGAAGGTGAGGCTGCAAGCTGGAGATATATGAGCTTTCAACTGTGTCTGCGAGGGATTCGCATCCCTGGGGATGTGTGTTCATAAATGCTGGGCTTGTTGATGGCACAACAGAGACATAATTACAGGTCTGTTCTCTGTCACAGCTGTGTTGTCCTCTTGTACAGACCAGGCATAAATTTGGGGTTCTCAGGGGAAAATGTGTGTAATTATGTGTGTGTGTATTTTAATGTTACCCACGTAAGCTAAAAGGAAGAATTTCCCATTTTTTTTGCTACCACATGTCAAGCCTGTCTTTTTCCCCCTACTCCTTTGCCAGTAGGTGTGGATTTTTAATACTTTAATTTAAACTATTCTTTCCCCGCTACAATTTGATGTTCTGTATTTCTAAACTTTAGAGGGTGCCTTTTTCTGGGTCAAACTGGCAGGATTTGTACTTTTTGCTCATTGCATCTGCATGTCTCAGAAGTCAGCAAGTCATCTGACACTTTTTTCCCAAAAAAGTGTTTTTCAGAAAAGGTCATGTAACAAAATTTCCTGCAGTAAAGATGGTTTTAAATAGAAGCCAGCCCCACTTGGAGCTACTGAACCTCAAAGCATAATGCCACCAAAGACTGTAAAATAAGGAGGTGGGGTGGGGTAAATCTCCATGTTAAATCACATAAAGCCAGAGTCCCTTGAGCATCTCTAATGCTGTGTGATGGATGAGAATTCCCCAAAATAGACATTTGGGTTTTTTTCTTTTTTGAAAGGACTTTGTCTCACCATGCGATTGCTGACAGTGATGCATAAAAGCAATACGGGGAGTGAGCTCTTCTCTTGGTTTTCTTCCTCTGGCAGAGGAATAGAATAAATGCTGTGTTGAATTCATATGCCATATTTCTCACTGGGGCAAACATTTAAAACATCTGGGAGGAGGTCTTGAGCCTGGCTGCAGTTATCTCGCTGTGGCTGTGCAGAGTACCTGGTTTGATTTCTGTGAAGCCACTCAGGACAGGAAATGGAGATTGAGCTCAGAGCATCCCCTTCCCAAAGACTGTGCTCACAGGAGCATTATACTGCAGTTCTCTTTGTGTTACCCTAATTGTGGCATACAGTTAAAAACAATGAATTAAAGCTACATTTGAATTTCTGCTTTCACGTTCTCTCTTTTTCCTGTGCCTTTACTTTACAAGTTTTGCAAAGACTTTGAGCTGTGTTGTTAGAAGTGTGGCCACATCAGTTCAGGCATCACTGGGGAGCAGGGAGTTGCTTTTGGTCACCCAGAAAAGAATGTGTTAAAAGTATCATGATAGGCAATGCAGCAGCTGAGGCAAAGCACCACGGCTTGGTGTCTACTAATGGAAAATAAACAGCTTGAAATCTCATGTCAAATCCTAGAGAGGCTGAGGTGCCCAGTTTTTGGAATTACTCAACAGAGTGTTACTTCAAACAGTCCCTTGTCACAGAGTGTGCCCTGAATTCATGTCCCTTGACTGTAAATGGTGTGGGAGTGCAAATCTGAGGACGTTGGCCATCCAGTGTGCAGAATGAATGGTTGAAAATCAAGTCATGTTCACTGACTGGAAAGTGGCCAGACAGGGGAGTGTGGGCCACAGAGCTTGGAGAACTTCAGATGGAGAGAACCACATTTGGCTGTCACCCATCAAACTTATAGACAGTTTAGAATCTAGACCCTGATTGTATTGAAATTAAAAGAGAAAAGCTTTTGTTCCTTACGAAAAACAGGGAAAACTTATTTCTTTGGCAAGAGGAGCCTCATGTGTGTAGGTGTTTACATAATGCACCATATCAGGACATTACTAAATCCAAAGTGGCATCCTCAGCTGCAGTCAGCCACCTTCTTTTCTGCTATAAATAATGAATCCATTTTTTGCTGCAAAAGTAGTCCCATTGGGGAAAACTGATCAAGGCCATTTGCAAGGTTTTGGAGCTTTTAATGTGTTTTCCAGCTGGGATGCTTTGTCTGCTGTGCTGGTCCTCAAGCTGAGCTGCTCTGCAGTTGGTGTGACACAGCTTCAGTGCAGTGTGGTCACCCTGTAAAGCTTGTGAGGGACTTGGTTTGTGTCACATCTCGGGCTAAAGACTGGAGAAATCTGTGAGCAACTTCCCACCCATTGCTTCCAGTGGGACAGCAGTAATCTGAAACACCCTCCCTGTGCCTGTGTCAGGTATGTTTTACTCTTTTAGACTCTTGAATGGATCATTATTTCATTGTAGTTTGGTCTGTGAGGATTCACTGATTGTTTGTAAAGCAATCTGTGATCTAAGATGAAATCATGTTTTCTTATAGCTGTGAAAATGTAACTGGTGTTGAGTTTGAAAGCAATAAGGCTTCTGTCAGGCAAGGTTTTCCTGACTGTTGTGAGGATAAATTACTTTTTAGGAGTATTCTCTTACACGGGGTCATGTGAGTGGGAGGATTCACAACTCTGGTGCTGCATCAGTCTGAGAAATTAGAGGTGCTTGGAGGTGCAGAAATTTTCGACAGTTCTTACAGGGAAGGTGTGGTGTTAGGTGGTGGCTCTTGCTGAGAGGTGATTTGAGACCCTTTAGGTGTCTTTTAAATGTCAGGTTTCACGTGAAAGGGTAGCAGGGGAGTGGAGAAGGTTGGGGCTGCAGTGGTAGGTGCTTCAACCTGGCGGCAGCTAAAGGCTGCTTTCAGACTTGGAGCACTTGTACTGACACTGCTGGAGACAGCAAAGCATGGCTTGGATGAATAGAAGCTCAATTAGCAAAATTCACATGAGGGGAAACTGTTCCTGTTCTGTGTTGTGAACAACCTTGGCTAATAAATGGTGGGTTCATGGTTAGAGAATTGTTTGGGTTGGAAGGGACATTAAAGATCATCTGGTTCCAACGAGCAGGGACACCTTCCCATATCCCAGGTTGCTCCAAGCCCCATCTAACCTGGCCTTGGACACTTCCAGGGGTGGGGCAGCCACAGCTTCTCTGGGCACCCTGTGCCAGGGCCTCACCACCCTCACCATAAAGCATTTCTTCCCAATATCCCATCCAGCCCTGCCCTCTGTCAGTCTGAAGCAATTCTCTTACCCTTTGCATCCCCTGCCCTGGGTAGGCTGCAGAGCAGTGACACACGTGCTGTGCTTGCTCGTGTTGGTGGATGCCATCACTTCCACTGCTTTTCTCATTTTAATCTGCTCTCCCACTCCAGCTCTGGGCTTTAAATACTTGCAACTGGAATGGGATGGGTTCTGATTAAAATAAACATGATACAGCAGTTAAGCGTGTGATTATAGAATTTGTGCTCCCACCATCGGTAGGTGGGTTTAAACAAAAAATGGGGGTGGGTAAAAGTGAAACCAGTATGTATTAAAAAAAAAGTTGAGTCCTCTTCAGGGCTGTAAATCAGTTTTTCAGATTTCTAAGTGCTTTGATTCAAGCAAAGGTTTTCTTTTGCTGCCCTCAAATCAAAATGAAGCCAAAAATCACAGAACTGAATTAATTACCTTTGAGTTAAATCTTGCAAGTAATACTGTATAAACACTTCAGATCCAGAGGGGGTTACAGGCAAATACTGAGCTGATGGAACAGTTTAGGGATGTTCTGAATTGCAAAACAGGCATTTAGAAAGCATTTCTGGGGCTGCACCTCTGGCTGGGAGAGCATGGAGGGGAGGATGAGGTAGCTTAGGCAAGCAGCTGAGAAGAAATTGGACTTGGCTGAGCCCGGAGAGACTGAATGAGAGCAGAGGACACAGAGAGGAAAGAGAATGGCTGAATGTCTCAGTCAGGCTTTACCCCCTGCTCCGTCCTGTCTGTTCTCAGGTGCTGCCAGTGATGTTTGCTGTGCTCCGTTTGCTCGGTGAGGTTTGGGGTGTTTTCTGCCAGGAGCTGGGACTGAGTAGGGTGGGTGGGAGCTCTGGCTGCTCCAGTGCAATGGAAGCTCTGGCACCAATGATCCTGAGCAAACACCTTTGTACAGATCTGTTTACTCATCTGTGAAATGAGCATCGGCCATAGCAGGGAACTCAGATCAGCTGATCATCGCATGCTTGGGATGGCATTTTACTTTGGATCACTCTTGAAATAGAGTGGGGTGTGAAAATCTGTGTTACTGTGATATGGCACAGATCACCTCATTGTGACAGCAGGGGAGGGGAAGAGACAACTTAGGTGTTTTTTGTGATGAAGGAGAATAATTAGTGTATTGCATAGTTTTTAATGCTGTATCAGGACAGGTATCAAGCGCCAGATTCTTTCTTGTACAAGACAAATGAGTTCTTTATCCTCTCTGTCTGCATTAAGACTACACATGATTAAATAATGGCTTCATTTCCCAAAGAACAGTAGATGAATCTAAAGTCTCTATCTTCCCTGTACAGATACCTGCACAGATTTTATGTTTGTTAGAGAAATAATTTGAGATGTTACTTTGTTTTTGTAGCATTTTGGAGTTTTTCCTCTGTTTGAAATGCTTTGACTTCTCTGTTCTCATTTTTACCTGCTGTGACTTGTGGTCCAAGCTCCCTGCACAGTTAATTTCCTTGAATGATTTATTTACCAGTGACACTGCAGAGCCCTTGACATAGTAATTGCAATGATGTGATCATCCAAACATCAAAGGCAGGAGCCCCTGGTTTCTCATCTCCCTCATGCTGCTGCACTCCTCCCACCTCTCCCTTTGTGCTCCCTCTTTGTTGCTTTAATCCTTTAGGGGAAGGAAAGAATTATGTCATAATTGGATAAGAACTGGGGAGTGCTGGAGTAGGTTTCTGTACGTAACTGCTTCCCTGGCTGCCTTTGGTCAGAGGTGCCAGCTGCATCACTTGGGCTTTGCTGTCCCCATGTCCCCTGCTTGACCCAGCGCTTTCACTGGCTGTGTCCCAGCAAAGACGGGCTCTGCTGGAGCTGGGCAGAGAACAGGGGTGGTGCCTGCCCTGCTCTTCCTGGGGATGAAGTGGTGTGGATGAGTGGGGAGAGCCCTGGTTTGCTTCTTCCCCATCTGTGTTTGCATCTTCAGGGGTCAGACAGGTCTTGCACAAGAGGGGAAGGTGCTCACTCCTTAATGGGCTGAGCAGGACCTGGCTGTGCTCCTGTCCTCCCTCTGCTCCCCGAGTCTGATCTCAGACTCACAGGATCACTGAGGTTGGAAAAGCCCTGTAGGACCATTGAGTCCCACCATTAACCCAGCACTGCCAGCTCCACCACTAAACCACGTCCCTAAGCGCCGCACCTCATGTTTTCTGAACATTTCCAGGGATGACGACTCCACCAGTTTCTTGGATTTTCTCTCTGCCTGCTGCCCAAGAGCCCAGCCTGGGCTCAGCCCCTGCAGGAGGAAGACCTCTGCAAAGCCTGTAGCAGAGGCTCCTTGAGATTGGTGCACAGCTCAGACCTCTCTGTCCTTGTCACCTCTGCTCCGTGGAGCCTGTCCCAGGCAGAAGTGATGCTCTCCCAGGCTGTGACTGACCCTGGCTGGGTCTTCAGAGCAGTCATCAGTCCACTCCAGTGTGTGCAGCAGATACCTGGGTACAGTGGTTGCTGCAAACCAGAGCCTGAGCGTGCTGGATAAACAACTGTGCAGCCCTTAGAAATGTTTTCTACTTCCCCAGCCCTCTTCTCTTTGCTCTCTTGTTTCACGTAAGAAAATACACCTTGCAAGAGAAGGTGCTGGTAGGATGAAGCAGAATCAGAACAGGCTTCGGCAGGAAGGAATTTTAATTTTAAACCTGCTTCCGTAGGAACTTTGGTACCTCAAAAACGAGGCTCTGTGCTGGTCTGGTTGGGGTTGAGGAGCTCATCTCTTGCACGTTCTCCTGTCGATTGCTGTGGGGCTGGGCAGATGCTGCAGGTGTTCATCCCTTTGCCTTTGGAGTGTGGTGCCAGTTCCCTCCCAGCTCTGCAGCCCCGCTCCAGCTCCTGAGCTCAGTGGGGAACCTGGGATGCTTCTGTCTTGAGAGCAGGCTCCCAAAGAGCTGTGCTTTGGAAGAGGCCCCTCAGCAGGGAGCTAAATGCTAATACGGGGGATTAAAGACCGCTTGGAAGGCGAAAGTCTGGCAGGGAGTGTTGAAGTGCTAAATCATTGCTCAAGGCATGCTGGTTTCACCAATTTAGGCTGAGACCATTAATTGCTGTTCTGTGCGTGTGCTCATCTCATTTAAGCAGCTTTCTGTTGTTTGGGAGGAGTACAGAAGGGGAGAAGGTACTAGGAAAAGTACTGATGTTTCTTTATCTTTTGAAAAGCAACTGGAAGCTCCAGTTCCTGCTGAGAGCAGAGTGGGGTGAATTCCCACTCCCAGGATAATGTACTCTGGGATTTGGAGGGACCAGCTGACCCAAGGCAATGCACTTAGCCCTTGGCACAAATTCTCTCTCTTCCCAGACAGCAGGAGCCGAGGCTGCTGCTGCTCCATTACATGCTAATAGTCTGAGAAATAAAATACAATTATTAGTTGAATTGTTAAATGGACCTAGAGCCTGAATCAGAAATTGCTTTCCAGGAGCAAGTGGAGCATACAGTAACAAAACAAAAAAAAAAGAGGCAAAGGAAGGATTACTGCAGGGTTTATTTTTTTATATGCTTAAGTACAGTGCAGTGGACTGTTTGGTGGAGGGGATGCAGCTCTGAATGAGGCTGGGATGTAGCTGTGCTCCAAGCTCTGGAACTGGCTTTTTGTGTGCAGTCAGGTCTGTGCTTCAGTCCCTTTGTTATAAAGGAGTGGGGTACATGAGAAGATGGTGAAACATAGCAAGTTTAATGTGGTTTTTTGCACTGAAGCTGAATATCACTGTGTGCAGCCCAATACATGTCAACTCCAGCACTCCAGCACTGCCATCCTGGAACAGAATGGATTCTGTTCCTCTGAATCTGACAGTTGAGTGCTTCAAAACACACAGCAAGCCCTGGGGGCGTATTGGGAGGTCTTGTGGGCAAAGCTCCCCTCTCTCAGAGGATGACAAGAAGATGGGATGGGATGGAAGCAAGTCCAACATGGAAAAAGCCTGAGACTTTGCTAGGGGCTGGGTAGCTTGGCTGCAAATTTTGGTGTGGGTTATGTCCTTTTGCCTCTTAGTGAAGGTGGTGAGACACAGGGAGCAGCCAGCCTCTACTTCTTCCCCTGCAACAGGAAGAAAGATGGAGAACAACTGGAGAAAGAAAGAAAGGTGGAGAGAACTGCCCCCACTCTCTTCCACACTGCAAAAGAAATGAGGCCAGGAGTGTTCAGGCTTGTCTGCAGAGCTGTAGGTCAGCATGGAATCTGCTCTTCCCGGAGTGGAATGCACGGTGGGGTGTGGAGAGAGGGGATGTTTGGTTGTAAGGGTTTTGTTTATGCCAGAAGCTTGGCTGCGTGAAGGCAGATGGAAGTAATTTTAAGGGACAGGAGCCAGCTGACAGTTGCATCTTGATTCAAAACAACTATGGGCTAGCCAGTCCTTGGAGGAAGCTTTTAACCTAACCCCTGTCATTTAGTGGTTGGTCTGTGCCCTAAGAATGCGTTTTTATACTCCCTTACTGTCTGCCCATGGTGTTTTTAGATGCTGCTGCAACTCCAGCCCTTCCTGGTAATCACAGAATGACAGGTCACAGATGATGGGGAATGATGATTTCCATGATGTTTGCAGCTCTTAAAGGGTTGTGACCCTTTGCTTTTGATTTCTCTTCTTACACCTTAAAGTCCAGACTCTTGGAGTGTTGATGTTGCAGTAGCTGCTCTCCCTTTGGTCGGTTTGTGAATCTCAGGGCAGCTGAGGAGATCCTGGAGATGGGAACCTCAGAAGGCAAATGGAAAGAAGCCCAAATGATGATAACTGTATAATGCATTTCTCACTGCTTTATGCTGTCTTATCCCAGACAAAGCTTTATCTTTCATCCCGTAATTATGTGATTCCCTCTAGGCAGCTTAAAGTGAGCTTTCGAAAGGTCGATAATTTTATCTATTAGACGCCTCCTATGATCTCGAAGTGCAGACATGGGTACTTGGAGGAAGGTTTTGAGGGCAAATTCCTGTAGTTTCAGTGAACTGCACTACGAGAGACCCAGTTGCTTCGAGCCTGTTTAACAGGATTGTCCACATTTGCATTTGTGATATGGTTGAGTAATTCGCTGCTGGAGGGGGCTGCTTCCTCTGCCACCTTCCCTTTCAGCTTAAGCTTTGAATGCATTCCTCCAAGATCCTTTTCTTTTACCATACCTGTCCCAGAAATCGAGCAGAACCAACAGCTGGCATTTTTTTGATCTTGGAACTAATATTTTGAACTTAATATACATTTTATGGCGTGTCCATTTTTTTGGTTTTTTTGCTTGTCATCTTCTAGATTGCATTACATGGTTTATACTAAAGGAAAATAAACTTTCATAGGTGGTGAAGGGAATAGATGTTTTTCCAGGCTGAATTCATCTGCAGCTGTGTAGGACAACACTTGCAAAGAGTGGCTCAGCAATGTGATTCAGGGGGCAGAGATCACTCAGACCAGTGATTACAGAAGCCACGTCCATTCATTCCTCACTGCTGCCTGAACCCACTGCCCACGCTGGTACGTGGCCTTTCCCTAAGGAAAGGGAAAAAGAGCAAACTTGTGAGCTGCAGGCTAAAGCAAACAGATAAGAAGCTTTGAAAACAGATGGGAGTGTTTTGAATCAAATCCTGGAAGGGGGAGTGGAAGGCATTGGGAGCTCGTATTCAAGGGGGATGACTCACTGCTGCTGTCATCGAGGTCTCCTCTTACAGGATTAGTGATTATTGCCCAGGAACATCATTTATCAGAACCCAAATTGGAGACAGAAGTCTCAGAACCCTTAGCTAAGCCACAGGGTCATTTCTCCAGCAAGGTCCCCCTGCCTCTTGCTCCAAGGCTCTGGCAGGGGGGACTCTCAGCATGCTGCAGAGGGTCCTGGAGGCTGTCAGGGCTGGAGCCTCGCCAGCCCTGCTCCTCGGAAAATTACAAGCACTAGGAACCCCATGGGATTGCGTGGGGGATTCATTTGGCTGGTGCAGAGATGAAGTGAAATTGTTGGACTCGAGTTTGGAGGGGAGAGTGCCTCTAATCCTGAAGTGCCTGACGCTGTGGGAAGCTGCGTTAGGAGCGTGCTGCCAGCTGAACCTCTGCACTCCTCCTCCAAAATATTTTCCTTCTTTCTGCCCCAGTAACTGCGAGTTTGGGTGTGGTACCCTGCAAACTGCCCCATCATGGGGTACATGTGGGACGTGTGTTGGAGAGGGACACTGCTGCCATCCTCTCACAATCCCTGGTCCTGGGGCAGGCCCCTTTTTTGTCTGATGGGCTTTTAGGA
The DNA here is from genome assembly GCA_013397845.1 of Melanocharis versteri. Taxonomy (NCBI): domain Eukaryota; kingdom Metazoa; phylum Chordata; class Aves; order Passeriformes; family Melanocharitidae; genus Melanocharis; species Melanocharis versteri. The sequence continues at coordinate 536,498 of VZTG01001429.1, forward strand.
ACAGCTTGTCGCTGCTGAGTCTTTGCTAGATCTGATCTTGAGTGTAGCCTGAGCTTTTATTTAACTACAACAGAGCAGAGCAGTGCTTTGGTTGGAAGGGTGCTTCTTGATGGAAAAATAACTGAACATTTCTTTTAAAAATGCCCCCACCAAATCCCCAAAACAAACCACCAAACCCCAACCCTACCTCTGGAGGTGTCACAGACCAGGAGAAATGAACATTAACCTCACCACTGCTGCACAGGTGCCTGGTTAGGAGACATCACCTGGGGAATGTAGCACCCCCTGACACACAGAGCAGGCCCAGCTCTTCAGGCACACGGGTTTTTCCTCTCCTCAGGTAACATGGCCAAGGCTCCCAACTGTGCCCTGTATCAAAACAGCCTCTTGAGAAATTGTGCTGAGCAGCTCGGGCCAAGCCCCTCGTTGCCTTGCAGGGCACTGCAGATTAATGCTGCTGCAAGTTTGGGCTCTTACCACAATCTCAGCTATTTAATTAAAGTAACGTGGAACAAAACGGGGAGAATTAGTTAAAAATAACAGCTCTCGGAAGCATAGCTTGTCTTTTTATTAGGCTTGTCCTCACTTTCTCTGCTGCTCTGATAAGAAGGATGTTCTCCCTCTGGGATGGAGCGAATAAACTGGGATAAAACTCATTTGTTGGGGCATTATGTGTTAATTAATTTTGAACACTAATCCTGTCCCCCTACACTGTTTCTTTTTTTCCTGGTTTTAGATAGTGGAATACAGCTCTGTTCAAGGAGAGGACGGGCAGCTTGTGCTGTGTTACAGGAAGGGGAAGGTGGTGTTGTCCCCTTGTTCTCAGGGTTAGGGGAGGTTTTCTCTGGCCCTGTGCTGCAGGTCACTTTTGGGAAGGTGGGAGCTTTCCCAGGAGCCCATCCAGAACAAGGAGAACTTAATATTCACCTCAAACAATGCCCTGAGGCTCAGCTGTAGCCTCCTGCTGGTGTGAGTCCCCTGAGGGCAGGGTGAAGGGGCTGATCCTGTGTGTCCCATGTGGAGCTGGCACTGCTGGCAGGGACTTTGCCTCCACAGTGGGTCATGAGCTCTGTGTCAGTCCCAGCAGTGCCCGTGGTCCTGCACTGGGCAGGAAAGCACTGCCAGAAAATTGTTTTAGTTGGGGGAAAAGAAAATGTATACGATCTTTTTTCTATACATTTCTCTTTTTAGAATAAACTGAAATAATATCTGAGCGTCTGGACAATATGAGCTGGTTTCCTTTTTGTACCCAGGTTTCTGATGGAAGACATTCTGTTTTTAAGTGGTCTCTTTAATCTGATGGGAAGTTTGCCATTCAAGTGGTGGAAGATGTGGACTCTCTCTTTAATCTTTTTTGATGAAGTGATATTATTTTTTTTCCTATTCTTTTTAGTCCTTTCTCTGGCTCAGCAGTTAGTCCTGGCTGCCCCTCCATCCTGCCTATTTAGCTTTGCCCATTCTTTCAAAATCAATATGTGCTGCTAAATTACTGGAGTTGGAGAATAAAATAAAAAAAGAAATCCAATATGAGGTTTTGGCACATAAGTATTGCTTATAAAGTCCTAGGATGGTCTTTAATACAAGCCATCTTGCTTTCTCATTTCTGGTGTGTACATAAGTGTCCATAAGTGAAAATCCCTGTTCAAGGAAAGGAGTAATAATATTCAGCAATCCTGGAAAAAGGGCTAATTCTTCATTCTGTCCAAGTTTCTAAGCTACTGCAGGTGTCTCAAGCAGTGACTTCATGTGCTGCCCTGCAGATTCTTTCCCACAGTGGGATTCCTCCGGGCTCACTTTCTAGTAACAGAGCGAAGGGTGACCTCTGTCCTGTCATCTTGCTGTGAGTTCAGGTGGATTAAGGGACAGACTGGAAAAAATGTGTATGAAACAAACTCCAGCTTGCCGAGGTACTCTTAGAATACACAGAGCAGGAAAGCATTAATTACATGGAGGCTGTGGACAAGACGGATTTCTCACAGGGGAATTCTTGGATACAGTGTGTTTCACTCCTTAAAGCAAGGAGACATTTGGGACCTGACATTTGGGGTCTGGGTATGGAATTGGGACCACGATAGCCTTGAAGAGCTGAGAGCAACTTACGAGGAGGAAAATTGTCCTCTTCTTAAGAATCAATGTTCTTTTTGGCGGTGCATTTTAAATTATGTTCCTTTCTAGTCTGAGAGCAATTTTCTTCTAACAGAGATCAATTTGTGAAGACTTTTATCTATAATAAAACTGAATTTGGTTGGTTAAAACATGGAGCAGAGCTGACTGAAGGGCAGTCCCTGCTGAGATGGGGTCATCCATGGGGCTGTGCTGGGTTCAGGCCCCTCCAGAGCCATCTGTTGGCACTGGAGGGACTGACCCAGCCTGGAAAGGCTCCAGGAAGTTTTGGATCAGGTTGCTGGTCCCTCACATAAATAACATGCCATCAGAAAAGGGTCCACTGGGAATATTTGATCTGTTTAACTATTGATCTAAGCAAATCAGTCCCCATGGAGGTTAGTAAATCCTGGTGAGAATTTACACTATCCACCTTAAATCCCTATTCCCATGGTACTTCCTAATAGGATAAGGTGGTGTTGCCATACAAAGGCAATTACACCATGGCAAGCATTTACATAAATGCCTAAAATGCAGAGCAGGTCTCCCAGCATTGGGGTTAGATCTCACTGTTTCTGGCATGAAGGAATTTAGCAGGTGAGGTCCTGGGTATTCCCATGGGAAAGGGGAACTTTCTTGAGGTGCTGTTGATTCATTGATCTATATTTGCCTGGTATAAGCAAGAAAACAAAATTCTGGCCTGGATTTTTTTGGCGTGTGCGTGAATTGCTGGGATTTTTTATGAATTGCTGGTTTTTCCCCTCTGTAGGTAGCCAGATAACTCTCTGCCTCTCTCTCCTGGGGTTGGGACAAATTTAGAGGTTCTGCTGAAAAACCTGCACTGTTCACTAAATATTATCACTTTGGTGGGGAAAACCATCAAAAGCAGGGTTGAATGTTGGAGCTGGTGAGGGGATTTGAGCACTCAGGGCGTTGGGAGCAAGGAATGTGCCTCTGAGAGTCCCAGCCCGTGTCTGAGCCACACCGCGTGCACAGAATAGCGTTAATAAAGTGTTTTATCTCTCCCTCATCACACTGTCCGTTCTGGAATCGCTCAGGGCCGTTGACCTGTTTCTGTCGGAGCCCTCCGAGGCTGAGGCTCGCTGCTGCAGAGGTTTGGGATGTGGGAGCCGAGTGCTGGCTGCCCTCTAGTGAGGCGCTGCCCGGGATAAATGAATGAATCCCCGCGGCAGGGATCGCCGCTCTCCGTCCGCGGCATCCCCGAGTTTTTGATCAGCGAAACCCTTTTAAACCTCAGCCCGATGATGCTCCGCCTTCCTGGTGCGGATCTGAGCGCTGGCCGATTAGTGGGGGTTAAGCGAGAGGGGGTAAATTCGGCTTTCCTGAAGAGCATCACTTCTGCAGGAGCTGGGGAGGCGCCTGTGGGGACGTGGTATCGGTATAATAAAATTTAATAAAATTGTGGGGTGGCTTTTGAGGGCTGCAGGAGTGCACCAGTGTGCTGGGGCAGTGTGTGCCCTGTGCTGCTGTGCCCCTGCTCCTCGCTGTTGTGGGACAGGCTCTGGGCACACCGCAGTGTGCTGGCATCCCTCTGTGCCGGCCACACCGTGCGAGCGCTGGGAGAGGCTTTGCTTTGTGCCCATAGGGCTGAAATACTTCAGGATGGGCTTTTTTAGCCTGTATTTCTCTGGCTGTTTGTGTGTTGTAGTAATCGTGGTGTGCACACGTGTGGGGAGGGTTGAAACCGGTGCAAGTCCTGCCAGCTGCCACCATTGTCGTTGCGATCACTGGGATAAAAAAATACCAATTTTGAGATGAGGTTGGCAACCCTGGAGTCCTTGGGGGAGGCAGGGACTGCCCAAGCAGTGTGGGCAGCTCCCCTACGCTTGAGTTTTATGTGTGAGGGCCCCCAAAAGTGTAAGCAATTCCTGCTGCAGCTGCCGAGGAGAAAAGCCAGGGAGAGCAGGAGATTTTGGCAGCGTTGGGACGGTTTTAGTGCTGGAGCTGCCCTCTCTAAAAACAGGTGTGTGGATGCAGGAGGGGAGCCACAGCAGAATTCACCCAGGAGGGGAATTGGATGGATTCCTTGCATAAGGGCAGGCTTGAAACAGTCGCCAGTGCCCTGGGCCATGGAAAGACCGGTCCTGCAGCAGCAAAGTGCTGCTGCTTTTTGGGGATACCCAGGGGCTGGAGGGGGGAGATGGGGTAAACAGGGTTAGAAGAGCTTAGTCAGGATGTGTTTGTTTAAAGGATCTGCTTTAGCCTGACTCTTGTAATTAGGTAACAAGTATATTTCTGCTCCTTGGAAACACTTCATTCATTAGCCTAATGGAGGGAAGGATTATGCAGAGATGAACCTAAAAGATGCTAAGCAGGGAGGGGTTTGCATCTGGACTGAACCAGGCATGCAGCAGGAGTGGCTGCTGGGCTGGGGGGCACAGGAGTGTCACCATGGAGCTGTGCTGTGGCTCAGTCTGCAGCAGGGTCTTGGCTGTGTACCTGGTGTTTTCTGTGATCCATGTCTGCTGTTACAGGTTGGGACATGGAGGTCGTTCTGTGTGTGGGTAAAAATCTGGAAAAATGTTTCCATTTAGGATGCATGAGATTTTTTTGCAAGGGAAGAGAAATATTCTGCCTTGTAGTGTCCCATAAAGACACTGCAAAAAATAGTGAAATAATGAAAAGGATGAGATCTATACATGCTGTATGAAACTGAGGATAAGCAAAGGCTGGAAAGCTGCGAGCATGAAGTGATTAGGCTTCTCCCAGCAGAGCAGTCCAGTAACAGGCCAGAAATGCACTCACGCAGAGATGCTTTAAGATGTTTTAAATCCTGAATGTCACAATCTCCAAGTGGAGCGTTCTGGATGCTGTAGGCAAGGCAGTGGCTCCTTTGGGGGTGCTGATTTTACACACACCTCTGGGATGCACAGTGAAGCAGGTGAATCTCTCCCCAAACAGCAGCAGGTCTGTACTGGAGGGCTGAAATGCAGCAAAGCACAGGCACTAACAGCGCTGCAGTGATGAAGAATCAGGTGTCCAGTGACTTTTCCCTAGGAAGTCATTTTACTGGGAGAAATGAGGAAAAGCATCCCAAGATCTGAGCTCGTTGGGGCTCTCCTGAAGAACTGAAGTGAGCTGGTGTTTCTGATGGCATCGAGGGGACTCCCACAGCCATGGGTGGGCCGGTGGCTCCTGTGCCAGGCTGGCTCGGCTTGGAATCAGCCTTTCCCTTGGCTCTGTGCTGGCTCAGGGCTGGTTGCTCCGTGTTTTGGTGCATTTGTGTGGTGCATCCCTTAGGCAACGAAGCAGCTACTGAAACCTGCAACCGTGGGAGCTGAGATATTTAAGGTACAAGAAGAGTGTAACATGTTGTACTTCCAGATCAGCTGGACCTTTTTGAGGCATTAATGGATCCTCTCCCTTCTTTCCGTGGGAGATGAGGGCAGGGTGTTTGGAAAGTGATGCTGGTTGTCTTGATTTCTTACAGCCTGTGAGATGGATGGAGCTGGAGGGAAGAGAAGTGCAAACAAGACTCCCCATTCCTGACTGAGCAATAAAATTAGGGCTGTAGAAGAGGAGGTGCATATATGTAAAAAAAAAAAATCTGGGAGGAGGAAGGGTTTGTTTTGCTACGACTTTGGCATTGAAGTTCTAGGTCTTGTTTTGTCCTTATTTCAGTCATCAGACAGCGTCTTTGAAAGTAGTTAGGTGAAAGTCTTAAATCCTACGAAACCACTTGGGTTTTTTTGTTTTGGTTTTTTTTTTTCCAAGCTGGGGCAGGAGCAAACACATGACTTACACACCTCCTGTGCCGAGCTGGCCTTCAGCAGAGGCAGCAACAGGCTGAACCAGTTTGCTCATTGCTTTCTTCTGCTGACAGGCGCTCTCTTGTCCCGGGTGCCCTGGGAGGTGCTTGGCCGCTTCTCCCGGCGCTGCAGGAATTCCCCTGCCTGCAGCCACCAGCTCGGGTGCCGTGGTGTGTGGCCAGCAGCCTTTGGCCAGCGACAGCCGCCCGGACGAGGCTGTGCAGAAGACCCAAGCCAAGCTCAGGGGACTGGGCGGAATATCCGGATACAGAACAAGGAGAGTTTTATGGAGTGTGGCAGAGGGTGAGGTGTGCAAGCTGCTTTCCCTTCCAGAAGGTGCCTGTCTCCGAAGTCTCAGGTGAGAGGAACTTCTTTGAGCCGATGAGTTGATTGGACCTGGGAGATTGTTACCACTTTAGGAGTTGGGGGGAATGTCCCTGTGGTTGGTGGAGGTGCTGCTGGAGCTTGGATCAGAAGTGACAGAGCATGAAGGGTATTCACAGGGTTCTCCCAAGTTTATTTTGCATGGGTGATGCTCCTGGCAGACCTGCTCCTGGCATGGTTCCCAGTGCTGGGCTGGCTGGTGGGTCAGCTGTCCATTTGGACATGATGTTGACCGTAGGTGTTGAGGGGATGGAGGCTTAACCATGTGGGAATACTGCCCTGGTGTGGGCCAGGTGCTGGAACCTGTACCAGAACCTCACAGCCCAAAAACGCTTGCTGCTGCAGCAGCAGCCAGAGCTGCTCCAGCTGTTGTGAGCTCTGCTGCCCTCGCTGAGCACAGAGCCCCACCAGCTGCTCTGCAGGCAGAACAGCAGGAATCTGGGTCGAGTTGAGGTGTAAGTTTTGCTCCGTTGCCTGCCAGGTCTGTCCTTCAGCAGTGGCTCGAGGGAGCTGCAGATGGGGCAGCCCTGGGAGGGCTCTGCACCCCCAGCACTGGGATTTGGCACCCCCTGATTTCCCCCTTGGGGTCTGCTCTGTACTGAGCTCCCTGGTGCTTTGGTCACTGTTTGAGATCTGCCTGAAACCATCACACACCAGAAGCTGGAAGCTGGCTGACGTCTGAGGCTTTCACAAGTGCTCGTGTACAAGTCCCTTAAATTTCAATCTAAAGATGTGGAACTGTTGGCTGCTTTTCTCCTTCCACTTTATCATAGTGGAAAATTTGCAGCAACCTCGGAATATTTAGAGGAGAAATTGCTGATCTAAACGTGCTCTGGCACAAGGCACAAACAGCTGGAAAATGTGCCTTCCCTTGCAATATTTTAAGGATGTGTCGCATCATCAAGGGCTATTCACTGGAGCTGGCACTGTGAGCCTGTGCTGTATGACAGAAAATAAATGTCCTGTCCCCACCTTTCAGTAGGTTGTGTCTCTAATAGGCAGTGGGCAGGTGACAGATCCCTTTCTGTCGTGACAGACACTCTGCCCAACAGCCCAGCTCTACCTTGGAAGGGCTGTGGGAGTAAATCCCTGCGATGGAAGCAGGCAGCAAGCATATTGAGGAACAGATGGTGCTGTGCTACAACTTTACCTGCTGTAAGGCCAATGCATCACTTAGCAATGCAGAAGCAGGAATTGTATTCCCGTGGCTGCTGTGTTCTTGGTGGGGGGAGGCATTATTTGATTTGACATTCAGCAGCAGGGGAAGGGGGAAAGGATGCTCAATGTAACTTTTTTTTAACTCCCCGAGGATTTGAAAATGTAGCACCAGCTAGGTTTGTTTTCAAACCCCAGAATTTATTCTCCCCTTCTGTGTGAATTCTAGCCATGAGTTCGTTGTGTGCTGAAGGAGCTTGCTGCCCCTGTGCAGAAGGGACAGAGATCCCCATGTCCTGCCAAGGCCACTTAGTGCCTGGGGAGGGTGGGAAGGACAGGGCTGTGATGGGGAGGGACAGTGCCCTCTATCTGTGCCCCTAAGGAGCAATGTAACTGTCCCTGTAGGCAGCCTATGGGACATTTGAGCCCCTTTCAGCCTTCAGCTGTGCTTTCTTTACCCTCCAAAACCCTAGTTCTGGATTTGTTCCCGCACAAAAGCTACTACCTGCCTTGAGGAACAGGTATATGGGGCAGGAGGGAATGAAACTGAGTGTAGCAGGGTCCGGTCAGCAGCAGCTGGAAGTTCTCCTTCCTGCTGATGTGGAACTGTGGGGAGAGGAGGACCAGGTGCTCTGGTTTCCCTGGGCTGGATGTCCCCTGTCCCCTTCCAGGCACGTGCACAGGATGGGAGCAGGTTTCTGGGAAGCATCCTCCAGGAGCAGCTGGGCAGGACAGGGTGACCTGCTCCAACAGGCAGGCAAAGCGCCTTTTGTGCTACAGTGTTGCCCATTAATGTGAATGAGGACAGCAGATTTAAAAAAAAAAAAGTCAGTTTGATCCTCTGACCTCAGAAAGGGCCCAATATGAGCACCCCAGCTCTGTTTCCAAGCATCCTCTTCCTGCTCCAAATGGCTTCCTTTCCCTGGCTAAGTTCTCATGTCCTGTCCAAGAAGGAAGGGAAAAATGCATTATAATTCTGCAGTCTTGGCAAGTGAGGAATCACACCCATGAAAACAAATACCCTTTAATTAAGACCATGAAATGTTGATTGAATCACAGCTCTGATAATGGCAAGGGCAGTTTTCAAGTCTGCTTTACATCCCAAGGGGGCTGGGGAGAAGGAAGCAATGGGACTTTTTCTTTTGGGAAGCCATTTCGGCCCCTCTTATCCATCTATTAAAAAATTTCTCTGCCAACAGGTACTGCTCAGTTCCTGCATTGTTTCCATTGGAAGCGAGGAGGAGACTGAAGTTATTGCCTGGGATAATTGTTAACAAATGTGGAATTCTCATTTGTGCCCATTACAGCAGGAATAACTTTTTAAAGTGTATGAATGGTCTCAGATTGACCCCCATTGGGGAGTTCGTGCTGTTGCAGGATGGCCAGAAGAGAGATTAGGAAACTGTGGGGAGCCTGGCTGGGCTAAAGCCCCACTCTCAGCATGTCTGTTCTGCTTCCCTTTCTGCCAAGGTGATGAGGGAAAAGTTAAAAGGAATTAAAAAACAGAACAAAACATTGGATCCAAAGTATATTAAGATGAGTTTTAACAGCCTGTTTTATCAACAGTCCCTTGGCAAAATGGGAGAATGGACTTTACCATCGCCTCTCCCCTTTTGTTCTCCCCAGTTAGCTACAAAATGAGTGACTCAGTCGTGGGCTGAGGTAACACCCCTGCCTCTGCACCCTTGTCCTCACCCTCCACAAGTACTGGGATAAGGGGCTGCACAGCTTTTCCTGCTGGATCTGGCCGTGGCCACCAGCTGTGGGGACAGATGTGCTGGCCAGGGGGGAGCTGCTGTGCCCCGTGTGTCTGGTGGGGCTGTGAGAACGGGGCGAGGCGTGAGTGAACCTCACCTGGCAGGGACAGGTCTCCGTGCCCAGCACCTCACCCTGTTTCCCGCAGGGGTGAGGTGCTGCTGACCTCAACGGGCTGATTGAGCAGGGGCCACGGCCCCCGTGGCCATCCCAGCCCTCCCCTCTGCCTTTCCCTCCGTTTCCTTTCTCATTGTTTGTGTTTCTGACATTTCCCAACGTCACTGCTCCCACCCTGCCACTGCTCCCACCCTGCGGCATCTGATACCGCTGCTGGCATCAGGCCTTTCTCTTGGTGAGTTCTTTATAAAAAGGGAGGGGAAACTGGATCAGGACTCGTGGCTTTTGAAGGTGCTTTGCACGGCTTGAACGGGCAAAATGTGTTGTCTAAACGTGACCTGTCTTGGTGAGAAGAACTTGGAATTTGTGTAGTATCAGTGCAGATTTCTTGTCCAACTCCTGAAAGCTCCGGGGCAAACACGAGGGAGGCAACTGGGGGAGGACTGACCTGTGTGGGGGCTGCAGAAGGAACCTTGTGAAGCACAGAAGCAGAGTTATGGCTCAGGTTTTTGGTACAGATCTTGTGGGCCACAGCTACGTGGGCGCTGGATTTGCGACCTGTATGCGTTTGTGGGGTTGGGTAGAAAAAAATCTATTTTTATATGTATAATTTTGGGTGGCTTGAATAGCTAATGACTGCAAAATGCCTGCTGGGCCTAAGAAGAACAGAACAGCAGTGGCAGGAGGAGCTGCAGGAGGTGAAGAGTCCCCACTGGGGTGGTGTGTTTGTTGGTGGGGCAGCGCGTGGGGCTCCCAAGGCATGCCCGGCCTCCCCGTGAGCCTATTGAGGGCAGCTGGAGGCTTTCCACTGATTTCAATGGGCTTTGGATCAAGCCCATGGCATGCTGCTTGTTTGTTTTGGACGCCTTCTGAGGATGAAAACATCCTTTCAACGGCTGCTCTTTCTCCTTCTCCTTTGGATCAGCTGCTCCTTGCACCCCGCAGCCACGATGTGACCCCTCTTTGGGAAAATGCCATGAGCTGCTCAACTCGTTTCCTTCTCCACAGCCAAACACCCCAAACCCAGGCTCACCTTCAAGAGATGCTTTACACCAGAGCTCATCTGGTCTAACAGCAAAACATCCCAACCTGCCTGCTTTCAAATTCTAGATGGTTATTGCCCATTTATTTGTCCAGAGCTGGCAAATGAGCACTGTACAGGTACTTTGTTAATAAAATGAGGCACTAATTGTTGTAGCAACAGATGAGACATTGTGAAATGTTGTTTTTGTGTTTCCCAGCTCTGGAAGCGCAATTGCAGCAGACCTGTGTTCACAGAAGACATCAGTCCATAGCACCAAAAGTGCTGGCAATTTATTTTACACACTTAAAGCATCAATTTCTTTTTGCCTCTTCTCTTAACAAGTGCTCTCTCTTTGCACTGGTTAGTGATTCTCCCCTGGCAAAAACTGGCTGGGAAAATGCACAGCTCTGCCTCGAAAGGATCTGAACTGAGCTCACCTATAGCAGGTGCAACAAGATCTGTTGTCTTTGGGTTGCGCAGGATCAAGTCCCAGATGAAAATGTCCACAGGACCATTCTCTTGAGCGTGCTGGAATGGTGTGGCTGGGGCCTGGGGGAGATGAAGGGAGTGCTGGTGGCCCTGGGAGAGCATCAGCTGCTCTGCTGTGCTGCTGCCCTGATCCCTGCCTCCCTCTGCCAGCCAGCAGCCATGGGGATGGGTTACTTTAAATAAGGATTTTGATGGAATGCTTGTATCAGTATTGATGCTGTGGTGTACCAAATGCTGAATGGACACAGAAGTGAATCCTGCTCTGCTGGGTTTGTGGCCTGGGACTGTGGAGAGGGAGAAGCAGCACAAAAATGTTGTCTTGGTTCATGTTTGATGGAATGCAGTGATCTGAACTCTGTCATCTGAGCAGGTACATGGGGAAGGGCAAGTCCTCTCCTAGGTGCACACCTTTCCTGGGCTAGGCATGACCTGTGACGTCTAATCAAGGGCAGAGCATTGCTCTGAGTCATGATTTTTCTGGAGGCTACAGCATCCTGAGTTACTCATCCTAAGAGAATGAATGCACTGAGGATATAATTAAAAGAGTTAGATATCACTTATTCTCACTCTGTAAAAGATTGCTGTCAGGAAACTGGTAGGTTTGGGTTCTTATTTTCGGTTTTGTGTCCATATATATCATGCAAAATGCTGAAACTTTACTATCTCATTTATGCTTCCTCTTCCAGAGCTGTAGATCTCTGCCCAGTATTTAGGATATGTAGTAATTCTGCCCCATTTGCCACAGATTAATGAGGCTATAAAATAATCATAAAGCTGGGGCAGCCGTGGTTTTTCACGCTCCTCACGTACTTCTATCTACTGTGAAATACCTCATCCAGAAGTAATTACCTGGCTTCTCCAGGCTCTCTTTAATACTCCTTGATGACTCAAAATGAAGGAGACGCTGCCCCATTTTTGTCTGGGACATTAGCAGGGCAGTGGCAGCACCCATTGCGGACGGGTGCCTGAGGGAAGCCGAGCAGGTGTGGCACCTGTTGGGGAGCACGGTGTCCATCTGAGTGACCAGAGCTGGGGAGGAAACCCTCCCACTGCCAGGGAAATGTGGGACAGACCGGTGAGGCTGGATGTGTCACCTGCCTGGAACCCTTTGGTCCTCCAGACTTTGAACCTGCCAGTTGTCTGATAAGACCCTGAAGCATTTCATGGCTCCAGTAAGGCGATGGACAGGAGGAGTGTCCAGCCACAAAGAGGGATTTGGCATTGCTCCAGCGGCTGGGAAGCTGCTGCAGCAGATCTGGGTGGGAGGTAAGGGACCGTAGTGACTCACCTGAAGAATTGGGCACAGCAGGTAGAAATTTTGTCAGCGTGGTGTGTCAGTGCACAGAAGATGTTACAGTTTTGCCTCCAAAACCAGGATGCTGAAAGTATTTTGTGCACTTTATTACTCCCCCCGCCAGTTTGGGGGAGGCAGAGGTACAAGACCACTGATATTGAAGGTGTGGAGGGTGTTTGCCTCTTCCTGTGATTTATTTTCATGAGGTGTGACAGCTGCCTGTCCCTTTGCTCTGCAGGCTCTCAGTCCCTCTTTGGAGGCTCCTTGTCCCCTCTCAGGCTTGGGGACCATCTCTGAGGGCTGGTATCGGGGTAGGAGGCATGGCACAGCCTGCATGGGAGTGAGAGTGACCTGCTGCTGGGCTGGGCCCTAGTTAGGAAGCAGCAAGGTGAAATCAACAGCTTGGAGAGAAATTGCTTTTCCTGCCTCAGCTTCCAAAGGCAGCCACAGTCTCTCTCCACTGTGCCATCGCTTCCTGTGGGTGCTTCCCAGAAGGATAGCCCTGAGCTGGGGGTCAGGGTGTCCTCCCTCTCGGGGGGGCCTGGCAGGGTGAATCATTTCCTCTGGCAGCTCTGTCTCAGGCAGGCTCTGGGTGAAGCCCTCTCTGGGAGGGTGGCGGTGGTGCCAATCTCTGCAGCTCTGAGGACGCTCTTCGTTTCCACCCTGTGCTGTTTGATCTCTCGTTTCCTCCAGATGTGACTTGGGAGCAGCACCAAGTGCAGGATGATTTCCCATGTCACCGGTGACGACTGTCCCCTCCTGAAGGAGCTTTCCTTGAGAAGGAAGCCCTTCCCACAAAGCAGAGAACAGGAGGGTGGTTTTCCAGGGTCCTGCCCCATCCTGGAGCAGGGAAGGCAGTGTCACATCCTGACCCGCTGTGCTGTGTCCCTGGGCAGGTCCCTGTGCCCAGAGAGCTGCAGACAGTGGTGCTGCTGGCTGGGTAGATGTCAGCCTTCCTGCAGGTCCCCATCCTGCTCTGCTGGCCATCACCCACGCGGCCAAGAAAGGACATAAATGTGTAGCTGGAAAGCATTCACTGACTCTGTTGTGTGTGATAGAAACAAATCCTCTTTCAGCTGGAGATCAAACTCTTTTCTCCCATTTCCTGATCCTTCTTTGCCCACAAGTCTGGGCTGGTGTTTCTCCTTACTAGCTGTCTTTTTGGTGCAAACTGACTTTGAGGCTGTGAAGTTCTCCCGCCTTAGAAATACATGTTTATAAAAATTGAAATACAATTTGTATGCAGGTGTATGTTAATAGTGACCTGCATTAGAAGTCCTGCTCCCTGCTGCCGCATGTCACGTCGCCTCCTCGAACATCCCCACCTGATTGTGTGTTTGGACACGTGAGGTTTCACTGAAGCCAGTGGAGCTGTGCCAAATTACAGCCCTGCTGCACTGGCTGTAGGGTACTGGAGGAGCTAGGTTTGTGTTCTGAAAGCTGGGTGATGTTGTTCTGATGGTGATAGCGTGGTAGTGCAAGATGATAAACCCTGACTCGTGAAACTGGAGCATCTGCTATGTGTTTTGAACCTGACCTGATTTTGTAGTTCTGGGTATGGCAGGTATGAAATTCGCTGTTTGAGGAATCAGACAGCAGCTGCTTAATCATTTATAAAGTTAAAAGACTGTGGCACTTAGTTTCTGATGTGAAGTGCTAATTAGTTTACTATGGGATCCAGACTGCAGGAAATTTGTGTTTCTGGCACAGCGGCTGTTCATCTTTAAAAATGTGTTTGTCACAGTGTTATGTTTATATCATTAGTGTAGAGCAATATAGTGCAGCCCAGGCTCTGTGAGAGGAGGGAAAACATCAGCACCTCATTTAGAAATATGTAATGCTGCTGTTAATTAGCTTATTAGAGGCTGTGCCTCATCCAGAGAGGAGAGCATTAGGTATCAGCCTCCCTCTGGAGCTGTGGATCATTTTGGGTGTAGTTGTGGCTTTCAGCTACACCAGGCACTTGACATAGGTGCAGCTCAGAGGGTAAAAGGTGGGAATTGAAATTCCTGGTGTAGAACCTGATAAAGAAATAGACACATTGGATGCTGTTGTTAGCCTTGAAGGAGAGTGGCATGGCCCTTCCATTCTTTCTAAATTAAAGTTTGATAACATAAATGACAGTAAATAAATCTTCGTGGAAGTGTAGACCTAATTTCTGAGAGGTCTCCAAATTTGTGCTAATAAGAAGGATTAAGTAGGTTAGTTAGAGGCACATTATGAATATTTCTTTTATAACCTCAAGGAACCAAATTGGTTTGCAAACACTTTTACCAGAAGCTGAATCTTGAGTCAAAAGCTCTTGATCAGGGTCGCTGGATTACAGACTTATCCTGTGCACTGGTGCTGCTGCTTAAGCATCTTACGTACTGAGAGGCTAGAACATCAAAGAGAGGGCACCCAGTGTCTGCATTTCACTTTATATTTAAGTTGGTAATTAAGGGCCAGAGTGTAGCAAAACCGATTTTCGAAAAGTCACTTCGTCTTTATGTGGGGTTAATTGCATTAATGCTCACAGCTTGATGGGCTTGGTTCATGACAGGAATTTAAAAAATAAAGTTGTAGGGGATATGCAGCCTTCAGCATTGTCTGAAAGTCCTAATTCCCAAGTAATCCTGTTGTTCATGCTCATGAAACCGCCTACAAAACAGCACCTTTGAGCAGTTCTTGAGTTTATTTTTAAAGGCAGTGTAATTGTGTGCTGTTGGCTTCTAACTTGAGCAAAACGGGAAGATTTTCATGAAAATCTGCACAGAGATTTGTACAGAACGGAGAAACACGTCTGGGTGAAGCAGGATGGGGTGGGACTGCAGCTGGTTCCCGGTGGGAATTCAGAGGACAATGTGGTAGCACAGGTTTTGGGTTCTAGCATGGACCTCAGTGATGCTTCTGATTGCCCTGAGCCCACCCAGGAGATCAGGGCTTGGGGGTTTGAGCTCTTGGAGTTGAGGTAACAGCAGATGTCAATAGTGGTGTGTGCCATGAAACAGAATGGTCTCTCATAATTTTGTGAGGGCTCCCCATGGTTTTTGTGTTCTCTGGACTTTACTGCTCGTTCTACAGAATGTTACAAATATTGGCTGCAATCACGTGTAATCAATATGAGTGCAAATTATGGATTACAGCATGTTTTAGAGCTCTGCTCAGGACAGACATCTGCGAGCCTGCAGAATTAGGCATGTTATGCATCTGCACAATAACTCATCTTTAACTCTGGAAGGTTCAGAGACCGAAAATGATCAAAGCTTTCATTTCATTAGCTATCACTAGGGACTTTGTGTGTGTTTGTGTCCTTTCCTGTATGCCTAATCAAAACTCCTGTCTAGGAGCAATACTGTGTTGTAGATTTAAAAGCAGATTGATGCTCTTGTCCTCTGGCCTCACAGGCAGATGAATTCTCTATTAATGTGAACTTCATATGAGCAACTTTGAAAAGAGGAGCAGCAATTCAGCTAAGCCTCGTTCCATTAATTTTGGCATAGAAGATAACATGCAAGGAAGCCTGAGAATCCACTTGGGATCATCTTTTCCTATTATGTTGGTAGCAAACCTTTGTTCTTTTTATTACTCATTATTCTGGATCTGCAGTCAATAATATGAGGAGAAGCATGAGTCTGCCACACATCAAGTTTTCTGTTGCCTTTTAGAGTGACATTCTCCTTAGATCACTGTTGTGTAGGCTTATTCCTTATCAGCAATGAATGCTGTGTTGTTCATATGACTGTACATCAAACAGATCTGCAGTAGCTGTCTCTTGTGTTCCCCTGACAGTGGTACACATATCTACAAAGACATTTTCTGAGAGCTCTCTCTCCCCCTCCTTTTCCTCACAGAATAGAAATCTGGATGTTACAGCCTTTGGAAACCACCTGGGTATTTATCCTGCTGGCCCTTCCCTTGCTGAATTTTGTTTTCTGTTCTGACTGTAAGGAGCCTGGGTATTATTTAGGTATTTCAAACTAACCCACTTGCAATCAGGTTCTTAGAGTGGAAGTCAATAAAAGACTAAGACTGATGTGAATGGATAATTCATCAGCTGCATGGAACTCCACCAAAATTATCCTCAATTGCATTTAGCTGCTTTTTGCATCACTAACTTTCTTTGCTCTTTTTTGTTCCGTGTGTGTTTAACACTATCCAGGTTCAAGGGACAGTACACTCCTGTACTTGGGTCAGCTGTGAAGATGAAGTCCAGATGCCACTTAATTCTTACTTGTTTTATCATCTACTTCAGCTGTCAAAGGGATGAAAAAATGGATGAAGTTTCTATTAGTGAGACTGGACTTGAAGCCCACGTACCCTGAATAAGAGTGGGGAGAAGGTTCTTGCCTTGCTCCAGCCCCTCCCCATGGAGCTGTAACTTTGCTGTAAGAGCACAAAGCCTACACAAGCTCATGGGAATATTGATGGGAAAAGCAGCTGGGAGCACTGAGGAGGGAAGGCCTGAGTACCTATGGCTCTGCCTTCTGAGATGGAGCATCTGAGGCCGTAGCTCAGGCTCACAGGAGCTTGTGAAGCATAAAGAATAGCTGTGCACAACATGTAAATTCAGTGTAAAGATACTGTGGGTCATAGAGCAATTGAAAAAAACCAAACATGGATAAAAAAACCCCAGACTGAAAAAACGTACCACAGATCCGTTGGGCTCTGTTAAAGGAGAAAATCATCATCCTTGTTTTTCAATCTAGTTAGGCAATAGGGGGAAAAAGCAAAACAAAAAGGCACTGAGGACAGCAGGCACAGCTCAAAACCATGTCAACTTTTCCTGGTGGGTTGGTTGGATTTTCCTGGCACAGGACAGGGCTGTTCCCTGCGCTGTTTCTTCAGCTACAAAGCTCCTTTTCTTTTCTTTCAGAAATGGCACTTGAAAACTGGATCTTTTTTTTATCTCTGTGTTTAAATTTGGATATGACTTGACCGCAGTGCATGGATGCTGCTGGAGGTTTTCCTGGCCGATTCCCCTCCAATGCAGCGTTCCGTGAGGGAATGGCAATTCCCTGCTGCCAAGCCTGGCACTGGTACTGGCTCAGGTTATTGGAATAACCCCATGGGTATTTGTCACCGCTCCCTCCCAGTGGAAGAGGGAAGCCTTTTCTATTTAGTACATGTGGGTTGCTGTCGAAGTCCTCTAAACACAGTGGTGGGCAGCACTGGAAGAGGAGGAGGAAGACTTTTTTTGTGGCTACAGGCTCTAAGAGATTCCAGGGGATGACAAAACCCTTGGAGTTGGGAATATGGATGCTGGATTTCAATGTAGAGCCCAAATGTTTGCTTGTCTCTTGTTACAAGAAGCCATATCCTCCTCTGCTTCAGCTCGCTTCGCAGCAGTGCCTTGCCCATTTGAAATGTGGTCGTTGCTTTCCCCACGTGAAAGCAAGACTTGGAGGGACCGAAACTCCCTGGCAACAGCACAGCCAAGGGATACCAGCACCGAGAGGAGCAGGGCTGCTTTCACTCTGTTATGCATGAAAGGGAGAAGGGTGATCTCGGAGACACGGGTCCAAAGCCTGTCTCCAACAGGCAGGCAGTCATCTGTCTGCAGAATTACATCACCCAGCTGCCACAGCGGCGCTCCCGCAGTACGGAGCAGGTTGATTAATTAGGAACGAAGTGGGGTTTGTGGATGCTTCCACTGTGCTGTGGGCACGCAGGTGTCTTCCTCCCGTGAGGACATTCGGGACAGGCAGGCAGTGCCCTTGGGGAAGCAGCGCCAGCAATGCCTGGGGTTTTGCTCTCCCACCCAGCCTGTATGCAAGCTGTTCCAGCTCCTTTCCATTCATTGCATTGCACAAGAGTTTACTCTTACAGGTCAGCCTTGCTGATGATTTTAGCCAAAAGTCTGCTCTTTGAATAGTTTCTTCAACAAGGTGCTGGTGGTGGCATGTTGGGCTCCCTGCAGCTTCTGTCCCAAAAAGCTTAGAAAGTGTCAAATCCTTTGGGGGGGGGGGTCTTAAAAAGATTAATCATCCTTTGTCTTCCACTCTCCCTTAGCTTGTGAAAGGGAAGAGCGCTCAAATGGAAGGTGCGGCTTGGGAGCTTTAACACTTTAAGCCCCAGAAGGGCAGGGTGCTGTTTAATTTTAAACTGGCTCGAGGCAAGGCTGGAGTCTCTCGTGGGTTATTATTGCAGTGTTTATTTGCTGTGGGCTGTTTGTGAAGAGCTCGGCTACAATGCCCAGCTTTGTTTTTCTCATGCAGCAAGTGCTGTGTTAATGGAGTTAGTTTGACAGTAGAGCAAATCATCTCTTTATCACGTTTGGGGTGTTTTACCCATATGATGCAACAACCGAGGGGGAAGTGTTGAACAGAGGGGTGGCTCTGTGCTG